>JBBBDQ010001684.1:1502500-1630000 GCA_037127315.1 Ascarosepion bandense
TATAATATATATATTTAATATATATTGGTCCCTTTTTGTTTGTTGGTCACAATTTTTTATATATGCTTGTGTATACATGTGTATGTATATATGCGTGTGTGTGTGTACATGTGTGTATACATGTGTATGTATATATGTGTGTGTGTATACATGTGTATGTATATATATGTGTGTATACATGTGTATGTATATATGCTTTTGTGTTCATGTGTATGTATATATGTGTGTGTATACATGTGTATGTATATATGCGTGTGTGTATATACATTTGTATGTATATGTGTGTGTGTGTATATACATTTGTATGTATGCTTGTGTGTGTGTATACATGTGTATGTATATGTGTGTGTGTATACATGTGTATGTATATATGTGTGTGTGTATACATCTGTATGTATATATGCGTGTGTATACATATACAGGTGTATGTATATATGCGTGTGTGTGTACATGTGTATGTATATATGCTTGTGTGTGTGTGTGTACATGTGCGTGTGTGTATATATATATATATATTTTTTTTTTTTTTTACATTACCCCAAGCAAGGTGGTGAGGCCACTGATGTGCATGGGGCTACTTAAGAGTAAAATGATTGGAAAAGAGAAAACCAGAAACCACATCCTAAACAGGGAACAAGGGATGAGCCTCTTCACCCGTTCAATAGATATGGGTGGTGTGTGAACCGGGTGATAGTTAGGTATCTACTCCAATTGAGAAAAAAAGAGAAAAAAAAAAGTGAAAGAAGATTGGAAAAAAAAAAGAAAGCTGGGAACCACATCCTAAACAGGAAACAAGGGATGAGCCTCTTCACTTGTTCAAAAGACGTGGGTGGAGTGTGAACTGGGCGATAGTTTAGTCTATCTACTCCAATTGAGAAAAAAAAAGAGAGAGAGAGAGAGAAAAAAAGAAAAGAAAGCCAGGACCCACATCCTAAACAGGAAACAAGGGATGAGCCTCTTCACCTGTTCAATAGACGTGGGTGGAGTGTGAACCGGGCGATGCAGCAATAACAGAAAATGGGATAGTATCAAAAGCCATTCTTAGTTAATTTCTGCTTCACTAAGTTTTAAAACAGTCACATAGTAGCCAACTTAATAACACCAAGAAAATTTAATTTTTTTTTAATTCGAGCTAAGAACAACATTTTTTTTGTTTTTTTATGCTTGTGTGTGTCCATGTGTATGTATATATGCTTGTGTGTGTGTGTGTGTCCATGTGTATGTATATATGCTTGTGTGTGTGTGTGTCCATGTGTATGTATATATGCTTGTGTGTACATGTGTGCGTATATATGCTTGTGTGTACATGTGTGCGTATATATGCTTGTGTGTACATGTGTGTGTATATATGCTTGTGTGTACATGTGTGCGTATATATGCCTGTGTGTGTGCGTGTACATATGTATGTGAGTGTGTACATTTGTGTGTATGTGTGCTTGTGCATGTGCTTGTATGTTCGCTTGTGTGTGCGTGTGTGCGCACTTGTGTGTGTACATGCGTATGTACATGTGGTTGTGTGTTTCTGCATGTGTAGGTATATGTGCTTGTGTGTGTGTGCCTTCATGTGTAGGTATATCCATTAGCATGGATCAGGCTAGTACTTCCTGAAAGCAAAACACTGCGCCTCCTCGGCTTAACTTTGACAACAGATGTGAAGTGGAATGAATATATAGAATCCATAGCTAAATCGCTGCTAAGAAAGTCTGTTCTCTGTTTAGGGCCAGGAAATTTTTTCTGCCTGAAAAGCCATATCTGGTCGGGTGCTTCTGCTATTCACCTGGGTGTCCATGACAAGATCCACTGGAGAATCTGCAATGTGATAGATCCCGACTTGGCAGCTCGGATACAGTAACTTTCTCACTGGCGCAGTGTGGCTTCCCTTTGTCTCTTGTACAAATACTTTCACGGCTTCTGCTTTGATGAATTTAGCTCACTGGTGCCCCCATATATAAATTTACTTGAGCCACAAGATTAGCAACTCAGTCCCATCCTTTTCCTGTAAAACCAATAAATTATAAACGCAAATTCTACTCCAGCAGCTTTTTTTCTCGCACTTCCCGCCTGTGAAATTCCCTTTCATTTACTTGTTTTCCCGACAGCTATAATCTCCAAGAATTTAAATGTAAAGTCTCTAGTCAGCGGTTTTAGCAATGGATTCTATATAGTCATTCCACTTGAGATCTGATGTGAGTTAATCCAAGGAGATGCAGTGTTTTACATTCAGGGAGAGAAGCCTGATCCATGTTAATGGGCGGGAGGAACGATTGTCTGTGGTGGTTATTAGATAGCAGCTTTGTTTTGGAAGCATTAAATTTAATGAGCCATTTCTTACCCCAGTCCACCACGGATTCGAGGTTCTTTTCAAGCTCAGCAGCGAGGTTTGCATTGTCAGCCTCGGTAGATTTTTGATTGAGATGAGAGTAAACCGTAGTGTGGTCAGCATATATGCCCACTTGGGATCTTATTACATCAGGGAGATCGTTATATGTGCTTGTGTGTGCGCGCATATGTATCTATATGTGCTTGTGTGTGCGCGCATATGTATCTATATGTGCTTGTGTGTGCGCGCATATGTATCTATATGTGCTTGTGTGCGCGCGCATATGTATCTATATGTGCTTGTGTGCGCGCATATGTATCTATATATGCTTGTGTGTGTATGTATGTATGTATATGTTCTTGTGTGTGCTTGTGCATATATGATTGTATATGTGCTTGTTTGTGTCTGTTTACATATGTTTGCGTGTATGTATATATGTTTGTGTGTGTGTGTGTTTTTTATTTGTTATGTGTGTTAGATTCATATGTATGTGCTATAAAATTAATTTTTTGTGAGTGTTTTTTTTTTCTTATCTACTGTCTGCTGTAAGTTAATAGTTAATAATGTTCATCCTTTTTACGTATTTTCACAACTTCCTTTGGATAAAAAATTGGCAGTGCAATGTATGTCCATCTATATATGAACTTTTAATGGAAAACTTTTTTTTTCTAAGTATTGGTTGGTTAGTTTTGTCTTGAAACCTGATATTTTGCTTAAGTGTACAGCTATTTAAACATAATTAATTTATTCAGAAAAATGAAAAAATATCACACGATTTTGATTTCTGTTTTTGCAGTCCCACTCTAATATATAAATGACCTATCAATGAATGATAAAAATATGTTCATTTATATCTCTATCAATTTTGGTCATCTTCTTAAAAGCTTATTTATGAAGGGTTTAAGTTACTGGAGAACATGAAATATTTTATTGTATAATTGATCATGGTAATGTCCTTAGGATTTTGTAAATAGCAAAATCTGCTAATGTATGTACGTCAATAGTTTAATGATAAAAAAATCCCTTATTTTACATCATATATTTATTTTTCAACATAATCTCCTTTGAATTCAGTAGTGAATATTAATCATATAGATTGAATATAGACTGAATATTTTAAATCATCTCATCCTCATATGTGTTATGTTACAAAATTATTGACCTACCCAACATTTCAATGTAAGTTGAGAGATTTTCAACAACTTGAAGAAAGGTGTTTATTATCATAAAGAAAATTCCTCACTTCCTGTAAGACAAAACCAGTGCCTGAGGCTGTACAGGAATCTTCCTGATAGCAAAGGTGTTCTTTCCCTGGAACTGAAAGTTTTGGGAATGTGAGTGGCAGACACATTGTCAAGGGCTAGGCTAGCCAAATCAGAAAATGTGTTAGCAGAGTTAAAAACTTTGAAAAGAAAAAATACAAGCAAATAATGGTTTTAAGAAAGGCAGCAGCAAGAAAGAAATTAAGAAGCAGTGTCTCTTGTGATAAATGTCCCCTTTGACAATGTTTCATCCTCTATCAATCTGCACAGCCCTAGCCTTACTCGCAACTGTCACACTGTCAGCAAGAGAAGGAAAAGAAGGGAGGGCAAGGGGAGAACGTTAAGAGATAAATCACTTGGTGATAAAACAGGAAAAGACATGAAGTTGACAGCTATGTGGAAGCCTCAAGCCATTATACTTCACATTACACTGTTACTAAATAATAAATTTCAAAGTTGCAAATAATGAAATCTATAAAGGTAAGAATATAAGGTTCCATTGATATCTTTTTCAATGAAGTATTTTTATTGTTATGGAGTTTCTAATGTGGCAAAACTATGATTTTATTTCTATCTTATATCTTTATTGATCTAGAGTAATATTTCTATAAATAAGCATTTGTCATCATAACATTTAGTCTTTTATGTGCTCTATCCTCTAGGAACTGGGTGATCATGGCTCTCCAATATTTCCTGTCATTTTTCACTTAAAAAATTATCTTTCTGTTATTTCTCCAACATGTTCTACAATCCATTTCCTCAAGCTCCTTAAGTAATTTATGCAGCTTGTCTCGCTTCCTGCTGTCTTGACTCTCTCCTGTATGAAATGTTCCAATCTCTCTTTCTCTCCTGTATGAAATTTTCCAATCTCTTTCTCTCCTGTATGAAATGTTTTCCAATCTCTTTCTCTCCTGTATGAAATGTTCCGATCTCTTTCTCTCCTGTATGAAATGTTCCAACTTTCTCTCCTGTATGAAATGTTCCAATCTCTTTCTCTCCTGTATGAAATGTTCCAATCTCTTTCTCTTCCTGTGAAATGTTCCAATCTCTTTCTCTCCTGTATGAAATGTTCCGATCTCTTTCTCTCCTGTATGAAATGTTCCGATCTCTTTCTCTCCTGTATGAAATGTTCCGATCTCTTTCTCTCCTGTATGAAATGTTCCGATCTCTTTCTCTCCTGTATGAAATGTTCCGATCTCTTTCTTTCTCCTGTATGAAATGTTCCGAAATCTTTCTCTCCTGTTATGAAATGTTCCATCTCTTTCTCTCCTGTATGAAATGTTTTCCGATCTCTTTCTCTCCTGTATGAAATTTTCCAATCTTTCTCTCCTGTATGAAATTTTCCAATCTCTTTCTCTCCTGTATGAAATTTTCCAATCTCTTTCTCACCTGTATGAAATTTTCCAATATCTCTCTCTCTCCCCTCTATGAAATTTTCCAATATCTCTCTCTCTCTCCCCTCTATGAAATTTTCCAATCTCACTCTCTCTCCCCTGTATGAACTTTTCCAATCTCACTCTCTCTCTCCTGTATGAAATTTTCCAATCTCACTCTCTCTCTCCTCTATGAAATTTTCTAATCTCACTCTCTCTCTCTCCTCTATGAAATTTTCCAATCTCTTTCTCACCTGTATGAAATTTTCCAATATCTCTCTCTCTCTCTCTCCTCTATGAAATTTTCCAATATCTCTCTCTCTCTCTCTCTCTCTCCTCTATGAAATTTTCCAATATCTCTCTCTCTCCTCTATGAAATTTTCCAATATCTCTCTCTCTCCTCTATGAAATTTTCCAATATCTCTCTCTCCTCTATGAAATTTTCCAATATCTCTCTCTCTCTCTCTCCTCTATAAATTTTGAAATTTTCCAATCTCACTCTCTCTCTCCTGTATGAAATTTTCCAATCTCTCTCTCCTGTATGAAATTTGCCGATCTCTCTCTCTCCTGTATGAAATTTGCCAATCTCTCTCTCTCTCCTGTATGAAATTTGCCAATCTCTCTCTCTCTCTCCTGTATGAAATTTGCCAATCTCTCTCTCTCCTGTGATGAAATTTGCCAATCTCTCTCTCTCCTGTATGAAATTTGCCAATCTCTCTCTCTCTCCTGTATGAAATTTGCCAATCTCTCTCTCTCTCCTGTATGAAATTTGCCAATCTCTCTCACTCTCTCTCTCTCCTGTATGAAAGTTTCCAATCTCTCTCTCTCCTGTATGAAATTTTCCAATCTCACTCTCTCTCTCCTGTATGAACTTTTCCAATCTCACTCTCTCTCTCCTGTATGAACTTTTCCTATCTCACTCTCTCTCTCCTGTATGAACTTTTCCAATCTCACTCTCTCTCTCCTGTATGAACTTTTCCAATCTCTCTCTCTCTCCTGTATGAAATTTTCCAATCTCTTTCTCACCTGTATGAAATTTTCCAATATCTCTCTCTCTCACCTGTATGAACTTTTCCAGTCTGCCTCTCACCTGTATGAACTTTTCCAGTCTGCCTCTCTCCTGTATGAACTTTTCCAGTCTGCCTCTCTCTCCTGTATGAAATTTTCCAATCTTTCTCTCTCTCCTGTATGAAATTTTCCAATCTTTCTCTCTCTCTCCTGTATGAAATTTTCCAATTTTTCTTTTTCTCTCTCTCCTGTATGAACTTTTCCAATCTCACTCTCTCTCTCCTGTATGAAATTTTCCAATCTCACTCTCTCTCTCCTCTATGAAATTTTTTAATCTCACTCTCTCTCTCTCCTCTATGAAATTTTCCAATCTCTTTCTCACCTGTATGAAATTTTCCAATATCTCTCTCTCTCTCTCTCTCCTCTATGAAATTTTCCAATATCTCTCTCTCTCTCTCTCTCTCTCCTCTATGAAATTTTCCAATATCTCTCTCTCTCCTCTATGAAATTTTCCAATATCTCTCTCTCTCTCTCTCCTCTATGAAATTTTCCAATCTCACTCTCTCTCTCCTGTATGAAATTTGCCTCTCTCTCTCTCTCCTGTATGAAATTTGCCAATCTCTCTCTCGCTCCTGTATGAAATTTGCCAATCTCTCTCTCTCTCCTGTATGAAATTTGCCAATCTCTCTCTCTCTCCTGTATGAAATTTGCCAATCTCTCTCACTCTCTCTCTCTCCTGTATGAAAGTTTCCAATCTCTCTCTCTCCTGTATGAACTTTTC
Source organism: Ascarosepion bandense (assembly GCA_037127315.1). Lineage (NCBI taxonomy): Eukaryota > Metazoa > Mollusca > Cephalopoda > Sepiida > Sepiidae > Ascarosepion > Ascarosepion bandense. Next base: position 1,509,245 of record JBBBDQ010001684.1, read on the forward strand.
CAATCTCACTCTCTCTCTCCTGTATGAACTTTTCCTATCTCACTCTCTCTCTCCTGTATGAACTTTTCCAATCTCACTCTCTCTCTCCTGTGTGAACTTTTCCAATCTCACTCTCTCTCTCCTGTATGAACTTTTCCAATCTCACTCTCTCTCTCCTGTATGAAATTTTCCAATCTCACTCTCTCTCTCCTGTATGAAATTTTCTAATCTCACTCTCTCTCTCTCCTGTATGAAATTTTCCAATCTCTTTCTCACCTGTATGAAATTTTCCAATATCTCTCTCTCACCTGTATGAACTTTTCCAGTCTGCCTCTCTCCTGTATGAACTTTTCCAGTCTGCCTCTCTCTCCTGTATGAAATTTTCCAATTTCTCTCTCTCTCTATGAAATTTTCCAATTTTCCTTTCTTTCTCTCTCTCCTTGTATGAAATTTTCCAATCTTTCTCTCTCTCTCCTGTATGAAATTTTCCAATCTTTCTCTCTCTCTCTCCTGTATGAAATTTTCCAATTTCTCTCTCTCTCTCTCCTGTATGAAATTTTCCAATCTTTCTCTCTCTCTCCTCCTGTATGAAATTTTCCAATCTCTCTCTCTCTCTCCTGTATGAAATTTTCCAATCTTTCTCTCTCTCTCTCCTGTATGAAATTTTCCAATCTTTCTCTCTCTCTCTCCTGTATGAAATTTTCCAATCTTTCTCTCTCTCTCTCCTGTATGAAATTTTCCAATCTTTCTCTCTCTCTCTCCTGTATGAAAGTTTCCAATCTCTCTCTCTCTCTCTCTCTCTCCTGTATGAAAGTTTCCAATCTCTCTCTCTCTCTCTCTCTCTCCTGTATGAAAGTTTCCAATCTCTCTCTCTCCTGTATGAAATTTTCCAATTCTCTCTCTCTCTCCTGTATGAAATTTTCCAATCTCTCTCTCTCCTGTATGAAATTTTCCAATCTCTCTCTCTCCTGTATGAAATTTTCCAATCTCTCTCTCTCCTGTATGAAATTTTCCAATCTCTCTCTCTCCTGTATGAAATTTTCCAATCTCTCTCTCTCCTGTATGAAATTTTCCAATCTCTCTCACTCTCTCTCTCTCCTGTATGAAATTTTCCAATCTCTCTCACTCTCTCTCTCTCCTGTATGAAAGTTTCCAATCTCTCTCACTCTCTCTCTCCTGTATGAAATTTTCCAAGCTCTCTCTCTCCTGTATGAAATTTTCCAATCTCTCTCTCTCTCTCCTGTATGAAATTTTCCAATCTCTCTCTCTCTCTCTCCTGTATGAAATTCTCCAATCTCTCTCTCTCCCGTATGGAATTTTCCAATCTCTCTCTTTCCTGTATTGACTTTTCCAATATGCCTTTCTCCTGTATGAACTTTTCCAGTCTGCCTCTCACCTGTATGAACTTTTCCAGTCTGCCTCTCACCTGTATGAACTTTTCCAGTCTGCCTCTCACCTGTATGAACTTTTCCAGTCTGCCTCTCTCCTGTATGAACTTTTCCAGTCTGCCTCTCTCTCCTGTATGAAATTTTCCAATCTTTCTCTCTCTCTCTCCTGTATGAAATTTTCCAATCTTTCTCTCTCTCTCTCCTGTATGAAATTTTCCAATCTTTCTCTCTCTCTCTCCTGTATGAAATTTTCCAATCTTTCTCTCTCTCTCTCCTGTATGAAATTTTCCAACTTTCTCTCTCTCTCTCCTGTATGAAATTTTCCAATCTTTCTCTCTCTCTCTCCTGTATGAAATTTTCCAATCTTTCTCTCTCTCTCTCTCCTGTATGAAATTTGCCAATCTCTCTCACTCTCTCTCTCCTGTATGAAAGTTTCCAATCTCTCTCTCTCTCTCTCTCTCTCCTGTATGAAAGTTTCCAATCTCTCTCTCTCCTGTATGAAATTTTCCAATTCTCTCTCTCTCTCCTGTATGAAATTTTCCAATCTCTCTCTCTCCTGTATGAAATTTTCCAATCTCTCTCTCTCCTGTATGAAATTTTCCAATCTCTCTCTCTCCTGTATGAAATTTTCCAATCTCTCTCTCTCCTGTATGACATTTTCCAATCTCTCTCTCTCCTGTATGAAATTTTCCAATCTCTCTCTCTCCTGTATGAAATTTTCCAATCTCTCTCTCTCTCTCCTGTATGAAATTTTCCAAGCTCTCTCTCTACTGTATGAAATTTTCCAATCTCTCTCTCTCTCTCCTGTATGAAATTTTCCAATCTCTCTCTCTCTCTCCTGTATGAAATTCTCCAATCTCTCTCTCTCTCCCGTATGGAATTTTCCAATCTCTCTCTTTCCAGTATTGACTTTTCCAATATGCCTTTCTCCTGTATGAACTTTTCCAGTCTGCCTCTCACCTGTATGAACTTTTCCAGTCTGCCTCTCACCTGTATGAACTTTTCCAGTCTGCCTCTCACCTGTATGAACTTTTCCAGTCTGCTCTCCTGTATGAACTTTTCCAGTCTGCCTCTCTCTCCTGTATGAAATTTTCCAATCTTTCTCTCTCTCTCCTGTATGAAATTTTCCAATCTTTCTCTCTCTCTCCTGTATGAAATTTTCCAATCTTTCTCTCTCTCTCTCCTGTATGAAATTTTCCAATCTTTCTCTCTCTCTCTCCTGTATGAAATTTTCCAATCTTTCTCTCTCTCTCTCCTGTATGAAATTTTCCAATTTCTTTCTCTCTCTCTCCTGTATGAAATTTTAATCCCTCTCTCTCTCTCCTGTATGAAATTTTCCAATCTTTCTCTCTCTCTCTCCTGTATGAAATTTTCCAATCTCTCTCACTCTCTCTCTCCTGTATGAAAGTTTCCAATCTCTCTCTCTCTCTCCTGTATGAAAGTTTCCAATCTCTCTCTCTCCTGTATGAAATTTTCCAATCTTTCTCTCTCTCTCTCCTGTATGAAATTTTCCAATCTTTCTCTCTCTCTCTCTCCTGTATGAAATTTTCCAATCTTTCTCTCTCTCCTGTATGAAATTTTCCAATCTTTCTCTCTCTCCTGTATGAAATTTTCCAATCTTTCTCTCTCTCCTGTATGAAATTTTCCAATCTTTCTCTCTCTCCTGTATGAAATTTTCCAATCTTTCTCTCTCTCCTGTATGAAATTTTCCAATCTTTCTCTCTCTCCTGTATGAAATTTTCCAATCTCTCTCTCTCCTGTATGAAATTTTCCAATCTCTCTCCTGTATGAAATTTTCCAATCTTTCTCTCTCTCCTGTATGGAAATTTTCCAATCTTTCTCTCTCTCCTGTATGAAATTTTCCAATCTTTCTCTCTCTCCTGTATGGAAATTTTCCAATCTTTCTCTCTCTCCTGTATGAAATTTTCCAATCTCTCTCTCTCCTGTATGAAATTTTCCAATCTCTCTCTCTCTCTACTGTATGAAATTTTCCAATCTTTCTCTCTGTCTCTTCTGTATTAAATTTTTTAATCTCTCTCTCTCTCCTGTATTAAATTTTTTAATCTCTCTCTCTCTCACGCTCTCCTGTATTAAATTTTCCAATCTCTCTCGCTCTCTCTCCTGTATTAAATTTTCCAATCTCTCTCGCTCTCTCTCCTGTATTAAATTTTCCAATTTCTCTCGCTCTCTCTCCTGTATTAAATTTTCCAATCTCTCTCGCTCTCTCTCCTGTATTAAATTTTCCAATCTCTCTCGCTCTCTCTCCTGTATTAAATTTTCCAATCTCTCTCGCTCTCTCTCCTTTATTAAATTTTCCAATCTCTCTCTCTCTCTCTTGTATTAAATTTTCCAATCTCTCTCTCTCGCGCTCTCCTGTATTAAATTTTCCAATCTCCCTTTGCTCATTATGCACCCTAGAAATTTCAACTCTTTCTTCTTGATCAATATAAGTTTCCTTTTTGTTTCCATTTCTTCTGAAACTTTGACATTGCTCAGTTCTTGGTATCCTTAGCATTCTCCTGTAGAACCACATTTTGCTGCTTCAAGACCTCTGTTCATCTATGAGGAAATTACCCAGTATTAACTGTCATATACCATGTAACATTCAATACTCATTTTTTGTTTTTTTAACAATTTTTTTTCTATTAATACTTTGCTTAGCTTTTGGAATGCATCCTTGGCAATCCCAATGTGCCTTTTAGATTTCAGTGTTGTACTTTTCACCCTCTGTTAAAAATTCCTTTAGATATATTTTTTTTTTTACTTGTTTGATTTATAAGTTCTATATTTATTACTTTATCTGTTATTGTTAAATTGTAAGGCTGCACATTGAATTCCATTAACCTTTCTAGTTTATATAAATATATCAAAAATTGACATAGATATATTACACTTTTAACAAGGGGTTTTCTTTTATTTCAAGATAAAACTTTTCAAAATAAAAATGTTTGAGGATTTATCACATTTGTTTTCAGTTGTGCTAAGTTTTTCTGTAAATTTAGTTTTAATGAAAAGAAATGGTGGAATGGGATTTTATTAAAGAAATGGCAAGGGAAGAAAAAGCAAAAGTCTATCATAAAGAGAAAAAATAATGGAGAGTGGAAGGAATTAAAAAATAAAAAATAAGATGTGTAAAAGAAAATAATGTCAACAGTGAAATTATGGTTGATTAGGAGAGAAAGAACAATGAAGGAGAGGAAAAAATGAAAAATTAAAGTTAGAATAATGTTGAAGAAAAATTAAAATAAAGGATGATTAGGATAGTTCAATAAAGGAAAGAAGAAAAGAAAATGTATTAAGTGTAATAGAATAAGTCAAAGAAAGAAGATTGAAATGAATCATTATTAGGAGTGAAAGAACAAGGAAAAAAAAAGTAAAATCTATGATAGAATAATAGCAAAGAAAAAATGTGAAATGAAGAATAGAAGAGAAAGAACAATGAAGAAAAGCAAGAATGAAAAGCAAGAGGAAGAAGACTTACAAATAATCATGTCAAAGAAAGAATAGTCAAATGAATGATGATTAGGATAGTAAGACAAATAACAAGAATATGAAAAAGTAATAGAAAATAGTGTTAGAATTATATCAAGTGAAGAAAAGTGAAATGATGGATGATTGAGAGAGAACATAGAAGGAAAGACAGAGTGAAAAAGTAATAAGTGTTACAGAGAATAATGGCAAAGAATGAAAAGTGAAATGATTGATGATTAGGATAAAAGGGACAATGAAGGAAAGAAAAAATGTGATAGTTATAGGTAAAACTGTCAAAGAGAACTGTGATGAATGATTTGAGAGAAAGAACAATAAATGAATTGAAAAATCAAAAAAAGTGTGTGAGAGAATAATGGCAAAGAAAGAAAAGGGAAATTAACAATGTTTAAGTACGGACAACAAAAATTAAAAGAAATTGAAACAGATCCAGGGAACAAATGAAAAACATGTCATTATCAAAGAGAATAACGAATGGTCTTATTTGAAGAAAGCAATTTGAAAGGCAAGAAATAGATAGTAATAAAAGGATTAATGTGAAGATGATAGTTACTGTTGTCATTGAAATACTTATATATTTAGGGTTAGTGCCAGACATTATTGCTCAATCTTGGCATAAGGCCTCAATTTTGAATGCTGATTTTCTCAGCAAGCAGCCCTTATGCACTTAGTACATTAGTGTGATACATTCTTCCTACAGATAATTCTCATGCTTTGTTTTTTATTCAAGGCTGAACAAATTCAATAAAATTTGAAGGAAAAATGAGTGTGAAGGAAGAATGGGGAAAAATTTTTTGAATGAATTAAAAGTTAAAAGGGTGATTTTTAAATTAATGGAAAATGTTTGAAAATTTATATCTCTAAAAAATGAACTGTATAATTAAATAGACAAAAGCTGGAATGTCACTAAGTTTCAATTTGTGAATTATGGGAAACAAGAGATAAACATGTTTGTCTAAAAATGATGAAACCAGAAAAGATACTTATTATTTTGTATGTGTTGATAAAAAGCTAAAATATATTTTCGATCTAGGATTGGCACAAACTGCATTTTTATCCATTCTGATAAGTTTTCATTTTTGTTACTTCTTTTTCCTACATATTTTTAGCTAATCCATTCTTCGTCTGATAAACTAAGCTATTGAGAATAAAGGAACTTTAAAATTCAATTCATGTCATGCTTCAGGAACTTGTCGTTCTTGAATAGTGCCTTAGAAAGTTCTTAAAACTGTAATCTCTGCTTTTCAACCATTATTTTATTTATATGACTATTACATGCTGTATTGTTGAATAACTAGTCATGTAATGTTTTCTGAGAATCTTACTTAATCATGACTGTAGCCTTGCTGATGTATTGAGAGAGAATTAAAGCTTCTATTTTATTCTGATCTTTTCTGGTGTATTTCTTCGCTGACAAACGTTTCAATAAAAACAACACAAATGAATGAAAATATTTATAAGAGTGAAAATAGTTCAATTACTTGAATTCAAAAGTATTCTCATTATTCATTTTTTGTCAACTTCATTTAATTGCTGGTCTGTATCATGACTATGAAACATGAATAAAGGCTTTCAACAACTTGAATTAACGAGTCAAACATTGGTTGGCAGAGCATTGTAGCCCAGATATAAGTGAAAACCCTGAATGCTGATTTTCAAAGAAGAACTGTAATCAAAATCTCATGGCATAACAAATGTTCTTTATTCCTCAGCGTTGTCCATTTTGTCCAATACTGAACAAAGCTGAATTTATTTAATATCTTCCTCAATATTTCCTTAGTCTATTTGTATTTACCTGTTTATCTATTTCAAGTAAGATGAGTCAGTAGAGTTAATAGCAAATCATGAAAGAAAGCAGAAAGTGACCTTCCACAATTGAACTTCTCTCCACTCCCTATGGTTAGTCATATGTTGCTCTGCATAATGATACATAGAAATGGCTGATATGATCATTAGAGCTGATAGAAGTATTAAGCTTGTAAAAGTCTGTGAAAGCCTTTAGGTAAGCCATGGTAGTGCCTGCACTCTCTTGGCTATTTAATGTTTTATGCAATGTGGGACTTCAGAATGTTAACCATTTCTATGAATGAGCAGAAGATGATTGCTGCCCAAGAGTTTCTTCAATCCTGCGAACCCTCAAATTTCAATCGCTTGGGTTTTTCACTGATGATGAGGTATGAGAAAACTAAAAAAAGTAGCCCAAATGCTTCTTTAATGTATGACTTCATTCAAAGATAAAATCCCATAATTAAGAAAAGGAAGGAGATTATATTGTTGACTAGATTGGATATCCTTTGGTAGTCATTTTAATTTGTATTCAGCTAATATTACATCTGTTATAATGAAGAACAAGCATTATTTTTTTTTACTAACCTTCATATTTCAATCTTATATCTTTGTCATCTTGTTTATATCTACCTTGGTATTTTAATGTCTATCTCTCTAACTTGGTTGTTTCATATCTACACAATATAAAATTTTGTTATACTGATCAGTATTTTCCTAATTAAATTAGTATTAACCACCAACTAATATCAACAAATTTCCTTGTGTATAATATAAATATATCTTGTAAATTTCAACTCTTCTCATTTTATTAGAAATATTTAACATTTGAATTTCTTCTTTTCTGATGGCATCTAGTTATGAAGGATGCTTCTAGGTCATGCCTTCTCACCTGTGTATAATCAGATGGCCTTCTCACCTGTGTATAATCAGATGTTTCACAAAGGCCATTCCAAAAGTTTAAAATACCCATGTGCTTGAAATTTTGTTCTTCATTCAGTTGCTTTCAAATCCAATGTGACAACATTTTCTGATATCACAGTTTCTCATGGTTGATTTCCTGGGTCACCAACTTAGGAAGATGACGTTCAGCAGCCATATGACAAAATTTGGATTGTCTGTAATCTTGGATCAATGTTTCAATATGTGCAATATTATTTTTTTGTTGTTGATGAACGTGTATAGCCTACATGAGGCTTGTTCTTCAGATTCATACATGCCCCACTTTGTGAATGCACTACCTACTTCCTGCTTCCTATACATGATATCTTGTTCACAGTAAATTGGTATGCAAAAATCTTATTGCTCCTTGTAACTCTATTTTTTTGTTAACTGTTTTATGGCAGCTGTCATTTTTGTTGTGACATCTTATGTACTCCATATTAATAAGGCTTTCTTGGTTGTTATAAGTAGTATTATATATTCATTTCACTTTGTTATTTTTTAAATTTTTATTGTGATCAATCTGTACCTCCATGTCTATTTGTAACTTTTCTTATGTCCCTCATATATCAATCTGTTCATGTGTGCATATCTACCTCACTGTTTATCTTTTTTATTTATTACTTAACTAGCAGTATAGCCCAGTGTTGCTTGGGTGGAATGAAAGCTTTAAAACTAATCCATGGTCCTGGAGCTCAGACTCTTTGGACATTGGCACGAAAGACTAAAAAACTATAGTTGTTTTCAGTCAAAGCGAAACCATAGACTGAAACAAAAATGAATGGATGTAAGTCAAATTTTGATTTCCTGGTATCGATATCAAATTTTCTGCACTATTGTAAGAACTGCAATCTTGAAACTTCTGAATATCGTTTCTTATGTCTTTGTCTATGAGTGTATCAAATTTGATTAAAATCGAACCACTCCTTCTATAACTCGATTTTTTTCGATTATCGATTTTTGATATTTATCGGGGGTACCTCGACACAAAACCTAGCTAAGAACACTTGCAGATGCTTATAGTACAACTGTGAAAATTTTCAAGAAAATCGGTTTGGCTGTTTCGGAGTCTATAGGTAATGGACACACACGCACACAGACAAAGTTCCATTTATAAATAAGTTTAGATCCCTTGTTCCCTGTTTAGGATGTGGTTTCCGGCTTTCTCTTTTCCATTCTTTTTACCCTTACGTAGCCCCCTGCACATCAGTGGCGTTATCGCCTTGTTTGGAGTGATATGATTAAAAAAAAATATATATATATCTACATTTAATTTATTCTTTTCACTTAAAATATTGGGTATCCAAAGAGTTTGTGTCTTTGTCACTAGATGGTATTAGGAACATTTTAAAGACATATTTCAATTGTAGTGTAGGCTTATGGCCATATCATGGTGAAACACCAGTTCTTTTATAATAATCATAGTCAAGCATGGTCAATACCTACATGGATGACTGCATGAGAATACAAGGTGTTATAAGCTTAGATGTGATTGTCATATAATGAATAAAAGCTTAGATTTTGAAATCATAGTCATGAGTTTCAATTCATCAGGTTTGTTATATTCACTTACACACTTTTGGCAAAAGGTTTGAATCCCATCTCTCCGATATAGGTGAATTAGTAAGAATTTTATCAATACAAAGTTGATAAACTATAAAAAAACAAAGAAGTCAATAAATCAATGAGTTAATTATATTGTCATATTTGTGTATTTCTTATTCAAGTTTTTTTATACTCATATTCACTCAGTAAAAGGCCCAAGAATCAATCAATGTAGAGAGTTACAGTGTGGTGGTGTATGAGCATAAGAAAGGACAAGGTACAGGTAAGATAACATCTAACCCTAGACTTGAAGGGGTTAAGATTGTAGTGATTGGGAAAAGAACTAACTGGAAGTATGTTCCGCAAAATGACTGTTCTTGGAAAGAAATTTTTCAAATGAAATAGTAACGGAATATTTTTTTATTCATTGAATCTAATAAACATTGAAAAAAAGATATTTTTCTTAAAGAAAAGTTTAAAAATGTGGCTGGAATGCAAAAATCTGATTTGTGTATTTTAATGTGAAGGAAATACTTCCTTCAGATTAAAATACAAATGGAATGTGAAAGTTGCTTAAAAACGGTAGATCATAGAGGAAAAACAGTAATGTTTAGTAAAATTATTATGGAAAATCATAAAAATTATTTTATTTATACTTAATAAACTATATAAATATTTTGTTAAATTCAACTGACAATGTCTGTTTAATTATTTTTTGTATTATTCAAATAAGTTGTACATGAGAATCAAAATAGTAGATAAACTGTTCAAAGTTACATGTTTTTCTTCAAATATATGCCAGTTATTCAAGTAAACCATTAATAGAAGACAACGTAATCATCAACCATTGCTGTTTGGAGGTAGTCAGCTTTTCTTGATTAATTTTGCAACCTATATCAAGGTGCTAGATACAATGGTCAAGACCTGGAACAAGTTGGTTATTTGTATTTCAGTAGGACTATACCCCCTCCTACATTACCTGGTTGTGACAGGTCAAGAATTTTCGTGATTATGTCACCCCTAACATGTATCCTTTTAGCTCTTTCATTTGAATCCCCTTGACTAAAATACCTGGATGAGTATCAAAACAAAGACCAACCAGAAGTGCCTCTATACTCAGGATTTGTTGAAGGCTTATATTGTGTATGTGATGAACATCCTGAATGAGAACCACCAGGTATAAACATGTAATCACTTCCAGGGCAGTCATGAGATTGTACTTACAGATTTAGTAAATTTTATTGAATAACTTTTTGTTTTTTAAGTTGGACATGAGTATGATTTTTAAGAAACATGTGCTGATTTTATCCTTCTAAATATATTTTTCTTTATATTAGAATTAGTTCTTGGTCATTCTTAATAGCCTATCATGACTAAAGCAACATAATGACAAAAGATATCTGCTTAAGATTTTTCAGTATGAATTTGGATGCATGTGAAGTATATTTAAAAGAAATATGTTGATATCAAAGATGCTATGTTGTCATATTAATAAGTTGATTTTCTAAGCACCACTTAGATGTGACACAAGGCCAAAAGCATAGGGTGTGCTGTGAGAATCGAACACACTACTCAGTTGTAATAGGAGCTTGTGAGACAAGCTTGCTAACTATTACACCTCATCAAGAAGATTTTTATATGCATTTATATCCAAAATTATAATTAGGTTTTAAATAAAACAAAGAAGTAAAAACATCTGTCCAAGGTCTCCAAGCAAAGAATTTTTTCCTTATCAACTAGTAAACAGAAACTAGTATTTTCTTGTATTTAGTCCTTCCACCTACTCTGTTGGCATTTTTCCCCCTTTCTTCATAAAATAATTCTTATTGCACATTATCTCTTCTTCTTTCATGACTGACCAAATCTTTTATGACTTAGCACCATGATTAAACAAATTCAAGCACAACTGTTCATTTCTAAGATGTCTTCATATTGGAACCCCTTGCCAAGTCCTACATTTTACTTTCAGGAGGTGTATTGATCACTCCAAAGTATAATTCTTAATTTCATATACATTATTTCTTTGATTTATGAAGTTAAATGTGGACCATAAATTCCCTTATTTGACAAAAAAAATGTCATGAAAACTTTCAAAAGAATTGAGGTGACCATGACATTTATCCTATTATTCATTTAGCAATGATATAGCACTTCATTCTTTTTGGAAAGGATAATATTTTTGTTGAAATAATCATCAGTAAATATAGAGAAGTTTTGAATGCATAGTGAGTATTTTTATGAATTGATATCTCTTATACCCTTGAAGTTTTGTGAATGAAAGTTGCTCTTCTATTCACTATACTATAATTAACTTAACTGTTAATATAATTATTTGTATTTAATCATGGGATGTTGGCCATTCAAATAAAATTCTGAGTCATACTTGTCCAATTTCCAATTCCAGGCCATTATTAATTTTACCACCAACACATCCAAGCTTACTGCACTTATATTCATAAAGCAATCTCCCATCTAGGTACTGACTCAGCTTGATGTTGCTTAAATTCAGTGATTGTGTAATAACTAATTTTTCATCATCAGACAGAAAACTTTTTAACAATCTCATGTGTATGTATGTATATATATATATATATATATATATATATATATATAGTCATTTGCAGACAGATCTGTTTGCTGTATCACAGCTTATCAGTATGGTTAGACTCCGAGTGCTTTTTAACCCAGGATTGAAACCCAATCGAATTGGCGTCAGTCGGTGATTCTACCTCTGGGCTATGGGTTCTCAGTAGAAGAAGGCAGACTTTTTAGCATGTATATTATCATTATACATGCCCAATAGCCAGAGTGCTCTAATTTATTATTGAATGAGCGATGTGTACATGCCAGAGTAGCTACTGTTTTTCAAAGTCTACTTTATATGTTGAAACGTTTTCTACCTGCTCATATTTTTTGCTTTGACTGGCTGAGAATTTTTAACAAACTCTTCCATGTATGGTCTAATTTTCAGTCCTTGAAAAAAGCTTATATTACTGCTTAGCAATGAACTAGATTTGAAGGTTTTTCAAGGCCTTCAGAGTTCAGACAATGTTTTAGTTTCTTCATGAAAATAGTTTTGAGCACTTCTAGTATTAAGAACTTAAAATGACATATTCTTTTGTCTATCAACATTGGGTAGATACATAGTGATCAGTAAGATTTAACCATACCTAGGAATGTATTATTTGTTTCAGGGTTTTATATTTTTCTTTAAACATTAACCTAGTATTAAAATTAGATGCTGTGGTGGACAGGAATATCATTCATCATGAGATGGATATCGTAGGAATGTGTCATGTCAATGGGGATAACCTTGAGCTAAACTTGACAAAAACACTGAGGTAAACAATACTTTCCTGACTCATACTCTTGTATGGTAAAAAAAGAAGAGGAGGAAAAGCAATCAACAGGTCCTCTCCAGACTTTTATATACTTTGATTTAATTTTCCCACTCTTTATTTAGATGTTCATATTTTTTTAAGTATAACCTGATTTTTGTTGCAACAAAAATGTTCTTAATTTTGATCTGAGGAACAAAAGATTCTTTCATGTCAGCAAAACATAGATATTTGAGGTGTTTGGATATTTTCTTTAAAATTTTTTTCATGAATATAACTTTTCTTTTCTTTATTTTTTTTTAATCACCTGTACATATTTCATAGTCAAGTTTGCTGATGGTTGGCAGACTGTCAGCAGATATTTTATCATATGAATATTCTCATATAAATTGGCCAGTGAAAGACTTCAATGAGAATATTATCTATATGCTAGGTTTTCCTAAAAGGCCTTTTTTCTTAAATGTCTCATTCAAATAGATTTGATTAATTCACTTCATGCTGCATCTTACTTCAGAAGTTTCTCCAGTTCATCACTGTTCAAGTTTTAAGCTCCTTCTGATTAATTTTTTTTCATTGAGCTCAAAATTGTTTTTCCTTTTTTCTTTTCCTTCTTTATTATTCTTTCGCTTTCTCATTTTGCTTTCTTCATTTTTCCTTTTTCCTTTATCTTTTTTCCTTTTTTCTTTGATCTTTTTTCTTTTCTTTCTTTGATCTTTTTTCTTTTCTTTCTTTGATCTTTCCTTTTCTTCCTTTATCTTTTTCCTTTTCTTCCTTTATCTTTTTCCTTTATCTTTTTTTCTTTTTTCCTTTTTTTCTTATTCCTTTTTTCTGTTATTCATTTTTTCTTTGTCATTTTCTTTATCTTTTTCCCAGAAATATAACAAACCATTCTCACTATATGCTTACATCTACTTTCACTGATCCTGTTGCTGGGCTTCTGTTCCTCATATTAAACATAATAGTGATTTTTCAGGAAAATAAAAATTCTTTTTTTTTCTTCTGCAAACAACAATATGCATGCACAAGAAATAAAGAACTGTGTTAAAGTTTAAAAACATTTCCATAATTCCTCTAACACTGCAAAAGAAAAGTTGTAATTTTTGTATCAACTGAAAACCTTTCTTACACTAACAGCAAAGCTGTTGCCTGAAAAATCAACTTTGACAAAATCAAAAGATTAATGTTTTATGTGTTACAACACACACCACAAAAACCCATCACTAGACACTTACAAGTTACTAGCCACAAATTGATTAATGATTCTGTTAGAATTGAAAAACTATACAATTCAAAATAAATTCAGAAGGCAAACATTATGTAAACTTTAATTCCCATCACTCATCTACAGATAACATTCTTTTTGGATTAGATTATTAAGATAACAATTTGGTAGAAATGGATATTTTTCATGTGGAATATTTTCTTTTAAGGACATCTTTAAAATTAGGAATATTTATTTCTCATCAAGAAAAAGTGCAGATTTATTGCTACAATGATATTTGAAACTGTAGTCTTGTTGGTTCAGCTTAATAGCTAACATAATTAGACATTTCTCTAGCATATGGAATTGGTATTTAAGTTGAAGTAAATGGCAGTATTTTCAAAGCTGATTTTCAAGGCAGGTAGGTTCTTTTCACTTGGAAGATTTCAGTGTAATATTTCTACTCAATCTCAGTTGATTGTACATCCATAGACTTATAAAATCAATAATCTCTATTTGGTATAAATGTCTTAACCCACATATACATATATGTGTGTGTGTGTGTGTGTAGAAACATATCAATATATAAATATTTATCAGATGTTAATAATAGAACAGGTGGTATGACAGCAAAAAGTATATATTAATAAATATATATATTATTCTACATTTTAAGTACAGGTAAACATAGGATTATATATATATATATATATGTATATATATATATATATACTAGCATCATAGCCCGGCGTTGACCATGCAACTCAGAACATTTTAATTACTTCAGTGGATAAAACAAATACGTTTAAATTCACTGCAGACACTTAAAATATAATCTATATATATAAAAGGCAAACTGTGAGTCTATGTGTGACTGTTCCCTATGAATGCCTACATTTTTTAATATCTCTTTTTTTTCCAAAATTACGGCGAAAAATATTCACATTTTTTTGTTGACCAAATGAATTTTTAAAACGTCAGAATAAAAATAATGGCTCACTTTTGTTTAATAAAAAAAATATTTTAGTAGCGTTTGACACATGTGATTTGATTTTACGGAAATAAAACATCAGAACAGAAATTAAATATAAAGGCTCTTTTTTTTTTCCATAAAAAATATTTTAGTCGCGTTTGACATGTGTGATTTGGTTTCTGTTACGTAATCTAGCAACCATCTTATATGTTTTACGGAGCAAATGTAAACAATCTGCACCATTGGGCAAAAAGTGCGAAAAGGAAAATTGCTGAACTTAAACTCAAAACTATGTGTTGACCTGGCTTCCCTGCAGATATGTGTCCCTAGAAAGTTTGACTGGCATAGCTTAAAAAATGTAGGCGTGCATAGGGAACAGTCACACACAAACTCAGATTGCCTTTTATATATTTAGATATATATACACACACATACACATATCCCAGGACTCCCTAGAGTACTGCAATTGAAGTAAAAGTTTGTTTGTTTTAGACAAGATAACCTGACAGTCCAACCTTCCCCAGGCTGGTTGGAATTAAGTTTTCCTTTTAGGCTGGTTGCCTCCCAAGGCTATAGAACCCAGTCTGTCCAGCTCTTTTCTTTAGTTTGAGGGAGAAGAGAGAGATGCATAATTTTTCTAAGGATATTAGCATGTGAGTGAATATAATGAATCTGACTGGAATTTGGACTCAGCTCTCCAATTCCTACTTTCGAACAGTTATTCATTACTCCACCATGCCTCTCTCTCTCTCTCTCATATATATGTTGTGATTGTTATGGTGATATTCAATCATCTTAGTATCTTGATAAAAGATGATAAATTCTTCTTAAACAATTCAATATATGAAAAGTTTCTTTTTGTGAGACAAATAAATTGTTCTTTCATAGAAATTCAAATAGGTGAAGGTTACTAGGTATTTCTATTTGACTTTATTTTATGGTTTATAACATGTTCTAACTATTCTGGCAAGTTTGTCATGTTAAGTGATGCACATTTTTGTAGAAAGATTAAGAATATTTTAAATTTGCATCTATCATCTTATTTAAAAATTTTGAGAGGCTCCCAGAGAAGAGTCTTTTGAAATTGTGTCTGAATCTTTCATTAGTGTAAAATTTTTAAAACATTGAATTATTGTTAATTTAGAATTGAATCTTGTCATCTTTTATTTTGTGTCAATTTTTCTTTTTAATCATTTCACCCCAAGTAAGGCAATATAGTCACTAAGATACAAAGAATTACTGAGTAAGAGAGAATATGAGAAAAAGAAAACATTAAGGTAATTCATTTAAATTTTTGAAGATCAAAATTGACTGGAAAGCAAGATGCTGGAAGAGATTTTTTTCAAGTGAGAAGTGTGAGTGAAGGAATTGTTAGCATAGAAAATAGGTTTTCATTTTTATACATTTCAACTGAATAATGATGAAACTTTGCTGTCATTCTAGTTGTATGTTTAAATTCATAAAGTGTAAGTACCAAACAGGAAAGCTCATTCAAACAATTACTAGGAAAATATTTATAGAAAAGATACAAGATATCTGTGTTATGCCAGCAGGAAAGTGGCTGAATATATATATTGCAGTTGAGGTTTGTTTGTGTCTCAGTCAATTTATATCAACCTCACTCCATATATCTAATTTAGTTTGTCCATATCTAGCCATTTGTATCTATGGACATCTTACCCAACCAATTGATATTCTTGTCTGTGTAAATTCTGTTCTTGTCTATCTCTTTCTCAATCTGTTCAAACCTATTTCATTCTGTTCTTATCTAGCCCAGAGCTTTCTAAATTTGCGTATCACAAGAAAATTTACTGTGATTAATTGCATGCCCTTTCTTTAATTATTGGTGATATATTTCATCACATTATTTCTTTTTATATACATTTTGAATGATAAATTTGACTTGGCCAACAAAACTTAATGAAAAAAATTATTTTTTAAAAACTGTGTCACCAAACCAAAATGTTTATACAAATCTAGCCATTCAAAATTGTCAACACTAAAAGCAATAGATGCAAGCATTAAGTCACTATATCTTGTCTTTCTGTTGCATTTTGAAATAGACTCTACTTAACCTAAAGTTTTTATTTTTGTGTTTTTAGCACAGGAGAAAAAAAATAATGTTATTCAGCTTACGTTTGCTTCCATGTTGAAACACTGTGTAAAAGTCTTTT
This sequence comes from Ascarosepion bandense, assembly GCA_037127315.1. NCBI lineage: Eukaryota > Metazoa > Mollusca > Cephalopoda > Sepiida > Sepiidae > Ascarosepion > Ascarosepion bandense. Next base: position 1,526,059 of record JBBBDQ010001684.1, read on the forward strand.
AGAACAACCAGCCAGTAATCAACTAGAGTAGAAGTTGAGTCAAACTGACCAAAAAACTACCAGGGCAAATTGGTAGGTGGTTTAAATAATAACCTGGGAGATTCCATTCTGTTACAGGCAAGTCCATTCTATAAGTATTAATTGGCTGATAATTTCAGTGTGTATATTGAGCTCCATAAATATTGAGTACAATATCCACACTCTTGAATGGGCACCTTCCTGCAGGGAGACTAAAGGAGACAGCCATGTTGAAAGGTAAGTTATTTGACTTCTACGCACTGGTTCCCATATGATCATCGAAGTTAAGCTGGGTAACCACTTGGGAATATTATGCTGTTGGTGGTGTAATGGATAATGATTCAATTTTTTCAAATGTAGAGCTTAGTTCCAGTTGTGTTCTTTAAATACCCTTGAGAAGGCTATGAATCCACGTCTTCTCCTCCCAGCTATAGGTTAACTTTTATGACTGGTATCACTAAAACAATCTTATCTTAAAAAAAAATAAAATAAGTTCTTTGGATCTTATCAAGGAACTCAAGGTAAATGCTAGGGGCATCAGACTATATATGGCAGCAATATTCTAAATATGGATGAATAGTAGACTTATAGATATGTAAGAATCTGGAGAGAAAAATTGTCTCATATGACATAGTGAACCAACTTTCTTTGCAGCTGACCTAGCAATGGATTCAATATAGTCTTTCCACTTTATGTCAGCTGAGAAAGTTAGCCTTAGAAAGTGTAACAAGTCACTAACCTGGACATTAGCATCAGCTATTCTTATGGAAAGCAGAGAAGGGTCTCTTAGATGATTAATGGAGAGGAATTTAGTTTGGGAGGTATTAAAAGTGACAAGCCATTTTTTGCTGTTTTGATTTTGAGGTTGTTTTGGACATCAGCTGCCATTTCGACCTTGTTGGACTGATCAGCTTTACAAGTGAGGGAGGAGTAAATGACTGTATCATCAGCATCCATGCCAAGTTGAGAGCTGATGTCATCAGGAAGTTTGTTAATGAAAATTAACAACACTGTAGAACCAAGAATAGAGCCCTGGGGAGACATCCACATTACTATGAAAGTATCTAGACAAGCGTCTGTTCAGGATAACTTTCTTTTCACAATTTAATAAGTAAAACTGGATCAGCTGAAAAATGCATCTGCAGACACTGTAACTTTTCAGCTTTTGAAGAAAACCTGTACACTAGACCCTGTCAAAGATTTTTGTGATATCTAATACTCCAGCCCAGGCTTTACTGTTTTTACCTAGAACATATTACAAGGAATTTTGTTGTTCTTTCATTAAATTGTGCCCGTACATGATAATCAAGTGAGTTGCAGTCTGGGATATTAAGTAGTTAGATGTAAGGGGTGATATGGTTGCAGGAAGTGTCTGATAACCATGACTGAGTTCTTCTGCTTGTTTGGCATAGTGCAGAGTCCTACTGCCAGGCATAGTGTCTTTGAGCAGCCACACTTTTAACTCAGGACAGCACTACCTCCTCAAGGTACTTCAATGTAGTTCTCCATATTGAGTCTGAGGCCCTCAACAACAAATTCGGGAGTTCTTTTCTTATCAGGACAAGAAGTTTTTCAAGCTGCTGTAGTCACCATTAGACTTATCCAACTCTTTGTGAATCCTCTGCACTATCTTCAGATTTACACCCATATATGTTCATACTGAATCTTCCGGCATAAATGCAAAGCAGTACAGCATGTTTTTTTCCAAATTTCTGGTTATTCACTGACGGTGCCCAACTGACCTTACTATACTGTGCTGTTGTCAAAAACAAACAATGCACATGCATGAAATTAGAAGTATAAAATAGTGACAATTCACCCATCACACACTGTGTATACACACGCACATATATATATATATATATATATATATATATATATATATATATAAAAATGCAGATGTTTTCCAATATAACACATCATAATAAGTGAAGCTATATAACAAATCACATAAGTGAAGTTACAATTGCAAATTTTCAAAACAATGGAAAAATCTGAATTTTGTGTGTTGATAAAGCATTGCTTTTTGATGGAAGAAAAATACTGTTCAAACAAAGCAATGGCTTGATAAGTGTTATTTGGACTCTGTTCTGTTGGAAACAACCATTAAGAGGTGGTATACCGATTTTAAATGTGATCATCCAGACACAAATGATGCTGAATGTTCAGGTTACCCAAAGTTGGCAATTGTCCCGAAAAACACTAAAAAAAAATCCAAAAACTTGTATTGGCCAATCGTAAATTGAAGTTGTGTGAGATAGCAGAGGAATTGTAATTATCAGAAGGCAATGTATTCACCATTTTGCATGAAAATTTGTCAATGAGAAAGCTGTGTTCAAAGTGGGTGCTGCTTTTTTTTTCTTCTTTTTTTTTGTGTAAATGTGTGAGAATGGATGAAACATGGATCCACCACTTCACTCTGGAGTCAAATCAGCAGTCAGCTATCCAAAATAAGCAATGATGCAAACATCAGCAAGCAAGGTTTTGGTTGCCGTAATTTGGTATGCACAAAGTATTTTGTTCATTGATTACCTTGAGAAAGGAAGAACTATCAATAGTGAATATTATATAACATTATTAATGCATTTGAAGGAAGAAATTGCCAAAAAACAGCCACAAATAAAGAAAAGAGTGATCTTTCCCCCAAGACAATGCTCAGTGTCACAAGTTGATCGCAACAATGACAAAACTACATGAATTGCACTTAGAATTGCTTCTGCATCCATGATTCTCCAGATCTGGTCCCCAGCAAGTACTGGCTGTTTTCAGACAGCAAAAGAGTGCTCCAGGGATAGACATTTGGCTCCATTGAAGTGATATTAGAAACTGAGGCATATTTTAAAGCCAAAGACAAATTGTTCTATAAAAAGGCATCGAATTGTTAAAGAAGCATTGGAATCAGTGTATCACCCTAGGAGACCATGTTGATGAATAAAGTCGAATTTTGCCTAAAAGTCATTGTTTTATTAGTTAGGCTCAGAATGTGATTGATGTGTTAATAGGCTTGAGCAGATAAATGGCAGAGCCAAATTTAGGAGTAGCAAGAGTAACACAAAAAGATACAAAATACTCTCACATCTTCTTCAAAAGGTTAATTCTCGTTTTGTTTTTTAAACTAGTCAGGATCATTGAGTCAATGCGAACTCAAGATTATTTTCTTTAGCTGCATATTATGTGCTTCGGTCATAGTTGTTTTAGACTAGTTGCCTATCAAGGCTACAGAGCCCAGACTGCCCTACTAGTTCATCCATATTTGGCAGTATTGAATTCAGAGTTGTCCTTCTCATAAAGTGAGTGCTACTCAAGGTTATAGGATGGTCTATTTTATTTACTTCTACCCGTAAGTGTCAGGGAGAAGAGATGGATTCATACTTTCCCCGAAGGTTATTTGCATGCAAGGGAATTAATGTAATTCCCTACTGATTCACAGTCAAACAAAAACAATAGCACATTGATGATTCAGAGCATTGTTTGCAACTGTTTCAACGTGACAAGGTGTTTTTGTATAAATATATAACAATTGATTGAACATGGATCCACCACTTCAATCCAGTGTCAAATCAGCAGTCAGCTGAGTGGACGGCAGCTTGTGAAATCTGTCCAAAGCGACCAAAGATTCAAACATCAGCAGGCACATTTTTGGCCTCCATATTTTGGGATGTGCAAGGTATTTTGTTTATTGATTGTCTTGAGAAAGGAAGAACCATCAATAGCGAATATTATATAGCATTATTGGTTCATTTGAAGGAAGAAATCACTAAAACACTGCGACAAATGAAGAAGAAAATGAGATCTTTCACCAAGACAACATGCCGTGTCACAAGTCGATAACAATGATAGCAAAGCTATATGAATTGCACTTCTGCATTAGCCCTATTCTTCAGATCCGGCCCCCCAGCTACGTCTGGCTGTTTGTAAACCTCAAAAGAATGCTCAAGGGAAAGAGATTTGACTCCAATGAAAAAGTGACATTGGAAACTGAGGCGTATTTTCAGGACAAATCGTTCTACAAGAAAAGCATCAAATTGTTAGAAAAGTGTTGGAATCTATCATCCTAGAAGTAGACTGTTGATGAATAAAGTTGAATTTTGCCTAAAAGTTGTTATTTTATTAGTTAGGCCTGGGATTTATTTATTGTTATAGTTCACAGATTCTAAATATATATTAATTATTCAAGTAGGAATAAAGAAAAAATTACTTACTTTGAATTTTATTTTTCTGAAAAATAAATGTTGTACAGTACACTGAAATATGATCAATTTTTGAATACAATAAGAGACTTTGTGCAATTAGATATTTTTTTGATGGAAACTATAGAAGAACTAATCAAATTATGAAAGTCAGTATGAAATGTTTTGTGCAATCAGATTGCTCAGTTTAAACTAATGATTTTATGAACATTTGAAGTTCTTTGTTTTTGTTTAACAAAAACACTAATTTTTTTTTTTAAATGTGAAAACTACTCATTCTGTTATGTCATCTGCTGCCATTTCTGTTCGGCTGAAGGCCAAGATCTGTAAAAGTTCAGAAATTGAATGACATTAGAGTTCAATTTTGAAGTTGTTGTGAAGCACAAAATAGAAGATTGACACATATCCAGAAACCAGAATTTTTTCTTACAATATCTGTCAGCTACAAATCCATTCACAGAAAGTAAGTAGATACATGTCTACTTATTTTAAAGCAAATCACAGAGATATTAATAGCATTTGCTAAACAATGGAATAGAAAAAAAAAACATTAATAATGGCAATGCAGAAACAGATTTACAATTATTAGCTAGTATTAAAGCAAAATTTAATAAAATCTATCCTAATAACAGACTGAGAAGTACAGTATTTAATATGTATAGTTCATGACTGGGTCTAAAAGGTTATAAAATGTAGACAGCACAGAAAAGAAACTAGCTCTAGATACTTGTTTGTAGTCATTTTGACAGCAATGACTGATTTTATTTATTTTTCCTTTGAAATTGTAGGGACTGGTTCCTGCTCAGGGCAGATGTTTTGGCTTGTTTTCCCCTGCCCCCTCTTGTTTTTTGGTGTGTATGTGTGTTTATTTATATATGTGTGTATATATATATATATATATATATATATATATATATCTTGTGATCAAGGAAGCTTCTTGCTGACTATTAATAACCAGGTGGGGAAAAAAGTGAAATGTTAATTCATCATGATTAATTTAAAGTTTCACTCAACTCCCTTCTAACATATTTGAAATTTTGATAAAAAATCTTATTTTGATTTGAGTTAGTGGGTAACTAAATTGTTAGGAGAGTTTACAATGGAAAGCGTGATATTACATAACTCAGTTTTTTCCTGTGACAAAGACATTAATTTGAAAATCTTTGCAAAAATTAGATAATTGTCGGATTTTAATGAAACTTTCAAAACTTATTCACAAATGAATTATTTTTTCAATTATTATTTAAAAAAAATAATAGTAAAAATATTTTTTTCCACCTGTTACCTCCCCTCTCCATGTAAATTCATGAAATTTTAAGAAATTAAATTTTGTTGTGATGAATGGTTTTATTTGTTAAATGCAAAACACATTAGGGAATATAAATCATGTATTATCTTTTTGAAAAATTTTGCCTATATTTCTGAAAATCTGCTCTCAATAGTTAAATGAAAAATGCAATATGACTGACATTATTTAATTTGATGAGATTTTAATTGCTTGAATAAATAATAAAAGTTAAGGACATTATAGTCTGAAGAAAAAGAATTTTTTTTGATTACTAATGAAATTTTAAAAGAATGGTTTTCATTTTTTTTTAATTATAAATATTTATAAAATTTAAAAAATATTTTTAAAATACTTTAAAGATTTGTTAGGGTTAGTTGAAAAACAAATTAAGTGAAGATTATATTTAGTAATCGATAATTAAAAAGTTTAATACAAATTGTTTGGCCTCCTTATCAAAATAATTTTTAGTTTATTTTTTTGTGTATTTGAAGTTTTTATTTTTTGTATGGTAATTTCTGTATACAAATTAAAAGGTAAGAGTTTTCTCCCCTTACTCAAAAAATTTGTACAATTTTGTCACTCATGGTTGCCATATACTTATTTTATCCCTAATCTGACAACCTGTCAACACGTTTAATGGACAGCTCAAAAAGTTCAACTCTGTGATTAAGAAATAGTTTTATTTTAAATTTCTCCCTATAAGTAATAGTTGTGCAAATCAGATTAAATTAATATAAAATTTTCTGAGTTTCCAAAAATAATGTCACAGATGTATATTACATTTTTGCAAGATTTATAAAACCGAAAATTAACTTTCGTTTACAAATGTGTCGATCGCTTAAAAATGGCTGAAAAATTGAAAGATTAAAAAAAATTGAGAAATTTTAGATTCCAATCAATATATTTCTGTTTGAAATACACCAGAGTATTTTGCTTTCTGGAAATATTAAATTTAATCATTTAGCTTTCAATTAAAACTAAAATAAAAGTTTCAAGAAAACTTTTATTTTCTAAAATCCAATTTAGAATTTAGATATCGAAAACGAGTGGAGGTACCTACTTTAGGTAGTCATTCTAACAATAATGGCTGAGTTTATTTTCTTTTGAAGCTCTAGGCAAAGTTCTTAAAATTATCTTGAAATGACTACTAAGGGATTCTTCTGAAACTTAGTGAAATTGTTTTTTCAATTTTTTATTATTTAAATTGCAGTAGATAGACCTACTATTGCCTGGTTCATACTTATCTCCTTTCCTTTGAACAGGAGTAGAAGCTCATCCCTTGATTCCAGTTTAGGAAGGGGTTCCAGGCTTCTTTCCTCTCCTTAGGTCTTAATAGTGGTGCTGTCGCAAGTTTTTTTGTAATGTGTGTACATGGTGGCAATGTCTCTATATTAGCAGTTTCCTGGTTGCTACTTTTGACTGGTAGTTAGGAGCCTGAGCTCCTGTTTAGCATCTTGAGAGGCTGCTCTGATAAACAGCTGAATAATATTGGGGATTCTTGTGCCATGTTGCACATGGATGTGTGTCTGTCTCTGCAAGTACCTCCTGAGGCCACATTATGCTGCAGTCTGCCCCAATTTCCTTCTCACATGTTGCATTTGACAATTGACTGATAATACTATTATAGGTCTCATTTGACCAAAAAAATCTCTAATCATGACAACACACAATGAAATAAATAAAACTAAACCAGGTAAAAAAAAAAAAAAACCAAAACTCCTCAACATCTCTTTTTTGAACATCCGTGGTATCTATGCCAACTTTTGCAACACTGAACCCTTTCTCCATGTAAACTCACCTGACATCTTAGCTCTCTGTGAAACTAACCTTAACCCTTCTATTCTTTCCTCTGATTTCTATATTCTTGGTTACTTTCCCCTCTTTAGGAAGGACTTCAATGGCCATATGCATGGACTTTGAATTTATGTCAGTGAACATCTCCCTCTAGCTAGGGTGATTTCTCTTGATCTCCAGATCATTTCTATGTGTGTTTCTCTTTTTCTTTTTCTCTCTCTCTCTCTCTCTCTCTCTACTAAGCTGAGTTAGCTATCTTTTTTTTTCTGTACCACTCCCCTTCCTCTCCTGACTGTACTGTACTAGAAAGCATCTCAAACAATAAAGACAAGGCCATTTCCTTTCATCTGTTTGCTCCTGACAAAGCAAACCCCATTGCTGATCTTGAAAAGGACCTCCAATCTATGGTGGACTGGGTTAAGAAATGGCTTGTAAATTTTAATGCTTCCAAAACAAAGCTGCTGTCTATTAACCACTATAGACAATCTCTACTACCCACCATGAGCAACACACTGCATCTCTTCGGCCTAACTCTCTGTTGATCTCAAATGAAACAGCTACTTTGAATCAATAGCTAAATCTACTGCTAGGAAGGTTGGGTCTCTGTGTCGGGCCAAGAAGTTTTTCGAATCTGAATTCATCTTGCACACATAAAAATCTACCATCCACCTGTGCATTGAATACTGCTGTCACATTTAGTTGGATGCCCCTGCTATTCATTTCGGGGTTCTCAACATAATTCAAAGGAGAATCTGCAATGTAATTGATCCAGACCTGGCAGCCTGACTTCTCCGACCACTTTCTCACTGAGGAGATGTGGCTTCTCTCTGTCTCTTCTACAAATACTTTCACAGCTTCTGCTCTGATGAGCTTGGCTTCCTGGTGCCCCATCTGCACAAACTTACTCAAGCTGCTAGACTGGCAACTAGGTCCCACTCTTGAAAATAGTCAAATTTAGGTGCAGCTTCTATTCTAACAGTTTTTTTTCTTGCACTTCCCACTTGTGGAACTCCCTTCAGTATACATGCTTCCTTGATAGCTAGAATCTCCAAGAGTTTAAATGCAATGTAAATTGCCATCTCTTATCTCCTTGACTCCCATCCTTTCCACGACATCTGTGTCTTGTTCTTCCTTTCTTCTCTACTCTCACACAGCTCTCTTCACACCAGTGTTCCCATCCTTTTCTTACCCGTTCTCTGACACCCCCTGTGACCTGTTCCTCTTCAATCTTCTTTTATGTAATCCACTGCATACCAGTGGTAGTACTGCCTTGCTGGGAGTGGGGGTTATAAAAAAAAGAAGAGCAACTCTCTTTTTTTACTTATATGACAACTCAGAGAACCAAATCATTTCACACCAGTTAGGTGAAAATGACACTACAACATAAAGGGTTTCTAAGAGTGAAAGGAAATGAGAAAACATTCTCAAAAAATTTTAATAAAACAGAATTTTGGAAGATAAAAGATGGCAACTGATATTGAATTTCAATTTTTGAAGATCATCGGTGACATGGAAGCAAAAAGTATAACAAAAAACAAACTATTAGAAAAGAATTTATGGTTATATCTATTTCAACTTTAAAACAAAGAAACCTAATTGCCAGTCTAGTAATACACTTAAATTCATGTGGTTATGGTGCCAAGGAAGAAAGTTTATTGCCATAAAAATATTTATAGAAAGAACAGAAGGAAGCCATATTAAACCTGGGGGAAAGGTGACTGAAGTTGAGATGCCAGGTCAAAACCAATAACATTACAGACCCTTCTTTGGACTTTAAGAATCTTAAGATATATAGTATGGTAACAACAATGAAAATGAAATATTTTCTCTGCAAAGGAGCACCAGAAGGAAACATCAGCCCCCTGCATGTTCATGCTGTGATCAGTAGATATTTCAATTGGGAGGAGTACTTTCAACATGCAGACAAGTGGAAAACCGGACAAGATGAATGCACAGCACCTGACCAGATATATCAGCAATATTCAATGCATGAATAAATAGATTTATGTGCAAGATAGATTCTGGTGAGAAAAATTGTCTGGCATGATGCAATGAACCAACATCTCTAGCAATTCATTCAATATAATCATTCCACTTCATTTCAGTGGAAAATGTGAGACCAAGTAGCATCATCCCTTTTGACACATACTTGATCAATCTATCTCTACCAAGGCAGGTATGTGTATTTAAATATTTTCTGAAGCTTGCTGTTTGTTTTTTACTCTTTCTTTCTGACTTTTCTATTGTGGAAACTCCCAAAAATGTTTGTGGTGAGGTGGTATTAACTTCAGATATCAACAAATCCTTCTTTTCTCGAGTCAATGGAGAGGTACAATGATAAAGACAAATACCTGCGGCTAAGGCAAATGACTCAGATACCAGCACTGGTAGTGAGCTCTCATCAATCAATTCAGTATCATAAGCTAAATACAAGAGATTTAGCAATGCTTTTATGAAAATTTTCTTTGAAAAGATACGTTGCCTGGAGGAAATTTTTATGTAAGAGAATATCAGGTGATTGAAAAATGCATATCTAAGAAAATAGCATAGAAAATGCCACACCATTCTAAAAAGTAAAATATTCTTAGTGACAGTGAAACCTTTTTTTTTTACCTTTTTAGCAAGATGAAAAGCAAATGTGCAGGTGGTATAAGGGATAGAAACTTTAAATGAGAAATTGGAGAGATGAGTTTGAATTCCAGTCAAGTTCATTATATTCACTTAGGTGCAAATACTCTTGGGAATGGTATGAATCCATCTGTTTTCTCCAGCTATGGGTTAAATGTCAGGTCAGGCTATGATTGCTAGTTGTGGTAGGCAAACAGTTTAGTAGAACAACTCTGAATTCAAACCCAATACAGATATCTTCAGTAAGATCTCTGTTTTTGTGACAAAAGTGTTTAACCAAAAAGCAATTTCTTTTCATAAATTTGTATAAGGACCCTGTAATAGATTATGTAACAATTACATTATTTGTATTTATAGTGTAGTATTTTTTTCCTTTTACAAACTGTCCTTATTTTTAGTATACAAAAAAAAGTTTATGTTGCTTATGCTGTTTGCTATCCTATCTAGCCAATATGTGCAGATGGATTTCAATGTGTAAGGGGTTCCCCAATTTCAGACTCTTTCACTTAACATCCCCACTCCCATATCCAGCAGCAATCTGTGGTCCATATTAATCCATGGAAGCAAAACAGATGCTATGTCATGAAATTGACACAGACAATGGATCTTTAGTCTTGGATATGATAAATTACATCTGGCAACAAGGCTTCTAATTGGGAAATTAATGATTTTCTTAATTATTGTTGGTTAGACCACCCTGAACCCAGAACCTGTTAGGGTTTTAATTATGGGCAAATAATGAACCACCCAAAGAAAAACAAATTTCTACGAAAGTATAAAAATACATATTTACGGTAAAATTACCAACAATATCTATTTATTGTAAAATGACCAACAATGCATTCTACCTGTAGTTGATAGCATGCAATTGCACTCAAAATATATTTAGTTGTATTAAAAACATTTACATTTCAGAATTAACCTATAGAGATTGAAATGCTGCTAAACAAAATCAACCAACCAACATGAAATGATTCTTTGATGACATTAATCTGTATAATATACTACAATTTCTTTAATTAAATTATATTCCAAAATATAACTTCAACGAAACAATAACATAAAATACACATATAGCTGCCTTTAGTAATTACACCCACATATATGCACAAAAGCTGAGTATCATCTCTTATGTATTCAGTTGTAAGAGCAGAATAACAGCTATCATTTTTATTACTTTAAAGCTCCTTACAAAATTAAATTTTGGCATTTAACAGCAATCAACTCCCATGGATATGCTGTTAGGCAAAATAAAGGATCCTCCTCTACCATGCTAGTTCATGATATATTGGTAGGGAAAGTAAAATTCATAGAAATTTTTCTCCTTGACTGGTTGCCTTCAAAGTCTGCTCTAATAGTTTCTCATGGTTAACTGAGAAGAAATGGATTTATGCCTTTTGCATTGCATTAATGTAAATGTAACAGCATTGATAAGAATTTGAACTCATCCTGCCAGTTTCATTTTATTCACCAATAATCATCATGCCATTTCCACATACTTGATCAGGTAATATAATGTATAAATTATTTTTGATTAAAATATTAGTATTTGATAGTGGAACATCATAAAGAGAAACCATTGTTTTCCTCAAATTTGACATTCAATGATAATTATCAATGAACTTATGGAAATATAAAACAATTTAATCATATATTACATAAAATTATAAACTTCATATCATACAATTGCTTCAAAATACCTTAGATTTCAGAAGATTAATACTTATTTAAAGCAAAAAATAAAGTTTATCTGTAGTTCAAGACATACAATTATGCTCAAAATATATTTAATTGAAGCTATAAAATTGTGTTCAAAATACATTTCATCATTGAATAATCCATAGAGGTTGATATGCCACTAAACAAAATCAATCAACCGCTTGATACATTTTCCTTTATGCAGGACTAGATTATGACTTTTTGGAGCCCTCTTATTTTATGAAACTTCAGACAGTGTCACCCTTTAACTCAACCACACCCATCTTGTATATTTTAACAACATTTATATAATTTATTGCAAATTACTTTTTTCGTCTTTTCAGGACGTAAGCGATCATGGCTTTCCACATCTCCCTATTCCTGGTGGCTCTAAGTATGCTTTCTCCTGTTACACCATGCAACCCCCGTTCTATCATCCACCTGCTCAGGCCCTTCAAATATGCTATCCATTGCTTTCCTTTGTCTCTTTTTCCCTCTATCTGGCCTGTCAGTATCAGGTTCTCCAAGCCTACTTTCCTCATTGCATGTCTCGGGAACTTCAGTTGTCTCTTCCTGATGTTGACTATTAATTTCCTTTTCGTTGCTATTGTTTCCAACACCTCATTGTTGCTCACATGCTCGGTCCATGATATCTGCAGCATCCTTCTGTAGAACCACATTTCTACTGCTTCAATTTGTTTTATCTTCAATGATATTGTCCAACATTCACTGCCGTATTGAAGAATTGACATCACATAGCATTCTAGTACTCTCTTCTTTGTTTCTAGTGAAAGTTTCCTGTGCCTTAGTACTTTACTCAGCTTTTGGAATGTGTCCTTCGCCACACCAATTCGCCTTCAGATCTCTGTGTTGCATTTTCCATCCTCTGTTAGAACACTTCCTAGTATTCCCCCACCTGTATTTGGCATTTTGGGTTGTTCTTTTTGCTGATGACCATGCATTCAGTTTTCTTGCAGTTTATTTGTAGTTCTTTCTTGTCACTCTCTTTTACTACCTTCTGTTGGAGGTTTTGTAGTTTCCTTTCCGTATCTGCAATCAGCACTGTATCATCTGCGTATCTTATGTTATTCAAATTGTGGCCTTCGATTACAAATCCTGGCATAGCATCTAGGGTTCTCAAATATATTCTCACTGTACAAGTTGAAAAGATCTGATGAATAGACACATCCTTGTCTTACACTGCTTTCTATCTTTGTAAATCTGCTGAACTCATTACTTGTTCATATGCAGGCAATTTGCTGCCAGTAGAGATTGTTAATTACTCTGATGTCTTTCCCAAAAACCTTGAGGCTGCTAAGCATCTCCATTAATTTTTTGTGGCGTATTTTGTTGAATGCCTTCACATAATCAATAAAACATGGGTACAAGTACTTCTTCATTTGTATTGCCCTTTCTGAGAGCATCCTAATCATAAATATAGCATTCCTTGTTCCAGTGTCTTTGATGAACCCACACTGTTCCTGTCCTATCTCTGGCCTGATTCTGCTTCTCGATTCATCAGGATTCAGATGATCAGTTTTGTAATGTGACTCATTAAGCTGATAGTTCGGTGTAGTTTGCACTCGTGACACCTAGCTTCTTAAGTAGTGCTATGAAAATCGACTTGCATAGGTCATCATTCTACTATTATAAATTTCATTTATTATTTTGGTAATTTTCTCTATGTCAAATTCCTACAGGGCTATCACCTGCTCTATTGCAATGCTGTCTGGACCAGCTGATTTGTTTCTGTTCAGTTTGGCCATTGCAGCTTCCACTTCAGACTTTCATATTTCCGGTCTGTCTTGTCTTTGTGTATTATTGGTTGTTTTCTCTTGTTTTAGAAAAAAATCTTATATATTTTTACCATCGCTGGAGTATTTCCTCTTTGTCCAATAATATCATTCCATCCTTGGATTTTATGCATCCTTTTTTTTTTTTTTTTTTTTTTTTTAATCATCTCACCCCAAGCAAGGCATTCCACTGCCACTATTGCGCATGGGGCTACATAGGGGAAGGTAAAGAGAAGGAGTGGATAGACATAGGGAATGTCAGGAGAAAGGTGATAGATGAGTAAGGATAGCGAGGATGAGTGTCGGGCAGATGGGAAGAGTGCTTGATAGAATGGGAGCAGGTTAGTGTGTTAGGAGGTGTCTATTGACCTTACATTTAAACTCCTGGAGATTGTAGCCGTCGGGGAAGCAATCGTTTGGAAGAGAATTCCACAGTCGGGAAGTGCGAGGAAAGAAACTGTTGGAGTAGAAGTTACGGCTGCATTTTATCGGTTTCACTGTAAAAGGGTGGGATCTAGTTGCTAATCTAGTATCTCGTGCAAATTCGTATTTAGGAGGCACCAGTGATCTAAGTTCATCGGAGCAGAAGCCGTGAAAGTATTTATAGAAGAGACACAGCGAAGCCACGTCTCGCCGGTGGGAGAGAGACTGCAGGCGGTCTGCCAAGTCGGTATCTATCACATTACAGACCCTCCTCTGAACCTTATCGAGAAGCCCGAGGAGAACAGCAGGGGCACCCGACCAGATATGGCAGCAGTATTCAATGCACGGGCGGATGGTAGATTTGTAAATGTGCAGGATAGATTTAGACAGAAAAAACTTCCGGGCCCTACACAGAGAACCGACTTTCATAGCAGCGGATTTAGCAATGGATTCGATATAATCATTCCATTTGAGGTCCGCTGAAAGTGTGAGACCAAGGAGGCGTAGTGTTTTACTCTCTGGGAGGCAAGCCTGGTCCATGCTAATGGGAGGTAGGTGAGATTGTCGATGATGGTTAATTGACAGTAGCTTCGTTTTAGAAGCATTAAAATTTACTAGCCATTTCTTACCCCAGTCTAATATGGATTGCAGGTCTTTTTCAATCTCGGCTGCGAGTTTAGCTTTGACGCCTACACCAGATTTTTGTTGGAGGCGAGAGTAAACTGTGGTGTCATCGGCGTACAAACCTATTTGGGTTCTTATGGAATCAGGGAGATCATTAATATATATCAGGAAGAGTGTAGGACCTAAGATGGAGCCTTGGGGGACACCTGCGTTTGTATGGTAGTTCTGAGAGGCATGTCCGTTTAATACCACTTTCATTGTGCGGTTAGAGAGGAAGGACTGGATTAGTTCAAACAAATGTCCAGTTATACCATAGCTCCGCAGTTTACATAGAAGGCCAGCATGCCAAACTCTGTCGAACGCCTTAGATATATCCAATGCAACGGTTCGAGCTTCGCCATTCCTGTCGAGTGCCTGGTATATGTACTCGGTGATGGTCGTTAGCATATCAGCAGTAGACCTGGTGAAGCGGAAACCATATTGCTTGTCCGAGAGGAGCCTGTGTGCTGTGAGATGCTGAACCACCTCGGCGTTGATAATGGCTTCGAACACTTTGCCAAAGATCGGAAGAAGGCTGATAGGGCGGTAATTTGCAGGGTCAGAGGGTTCTCCAGTGTTTTTAAATATAGGAACTATAGAGGAAGATTTCCAACAGGCAGGAAAGCAGGAAGCAGATAGGCAGAGGTTGTAGAGCTTAGAAAGGATAGAGGATAGTTCAGGGGCACATTTCTTTAAGACTATGGTTGGGATTCCGTCACCACCGCTCGCTTTGTGAGGGTCAAGTTTTAAGATTATCTTAGAGACAAGCGA
The DNA here is from genome assembly GCA_037127315.1 of Ascarosepion bandense. Taxonomy (NCBI): domain Eukaryota; kingdom Metazoa; phylum Mollusca; class Cephalopoda; order Sepiida; family Sepiidae; genus Ascarosepion; species Ascarosepion bandense. Next base: position 1,541,325 of record JBBBDQ010001684.1, read on the forward strand.
AGGTGTAATGTGCACATCATTCAGTTGTGCCTCGGTTCTAGGTGAGAAGTCGGGTGTAAAAACTCCAGACGAGTCCAGACTCGAATTGTTCGAGAATCTGTGGGCAAAACATTCAGCCTTATCTGCTGGGGAGGTGAGGACCTCAAATTTGTTGATTAGCGGGGGTATTGTGGACTTGCTCTTGTTAAGTACTCTTTTACAGAGTCGCCAGTAGTCTTTAGAGCCGAATTTAGAGCATGCTATGCGTTGCTTCATTCTGGCAGCAAACAACATCTTAGCTTCGTTAAGTATCCTTTTACACTTATTACGAGCTGAAGTGAAAAGGCGCCTGTTTTGGTCCGACGCATAGTTACGATAAAGTCGGAAGAAATGATTCTGGTGGGCAATGGCAGCCGAGCAAGCAGGTGAGAACCATGGAGACGAATGAGATTTAAGCTGGAATTTCCTAGCAGGGATGAAGGCATCGATGCCAGCCTTAACCCAGGAGGAGACCTCGGATGCACATTCTTCGATGGGAAGACTAAAGACGTTGTTCCAAGGGATGTCACAGAGGAAGTCTCGGAACGAATCCCAGTCTGCTCTTTGATAGCAGTATGATATTCTACTTGTCTGTGTTTCATGGGTCGGGCGGGAGTGGAGTGAAATATTGACGGACACTACAGTGTGGTCAGAGTTTCCAAGTGGGCAGAGTTGTTGAAGAGCAGGTTTTTTATCCTGTCAGTTCTCTTATTTCTTTATGCATGTCTGCTTTATTAGTCCTACTCAATCTCTCTACCTCTGCACATTTGTCATTGAGCCATTCCTCTTTAGCCTGTCTGCATTTGTTACACATTTCCTTGTGTAGTTTCCTGTATTCCCTTCCATGTCTTGGCATTATTTTTTGTCTCCTTTGCATCATGTTGAGAATCTCTTTAGTCATCCACTCATTTTTTCTTCTGCATCTGATTTCCTTTGGGGCAATATTGTTTGCTGATGTCACTATCACTTCCTTTATTAACTCCCATTTTGAGTGTCCTTTTCCAATTTGATCTTTGTATTTGTTTCTCACACTGTTAGTGTATTCCTTCTGCAGGTTGAGGTCATTCACAAGCATGTTGTATTTCAGTCTTAGTGTGGTGCTAGGCTTCTTCAATCTCTGGAGTTTTATCCTTAGTTTGCAGATGACTGGGACATGGTCACTTCTGCAGTTGGCCCCTGGATAGGTTTTGCATTGAACAATTGTATTTCTGAATCTTTTGTTTATGGTTATGTAGTCTATTTGGATTTTTGTGTTGCCTCCTGGGCTTCTCCATGTCCACAGACAATGTGGGTGTTCTTGAAACCAGGTGCTAGTTATTACCTGGTCATTTGCTGTGCACCATAGGACCCATTTTTCTCCTCATTCATTGCAAATTCCTTATCCGAAGTTGCCAGTATGTCTCCTTTCCTCTCTTTCCCTACCTTGGCGTTCAAGCCACCCATTATAATCCTAATTTCTTGATTTTTGCACTGACCCTTGGCGTTGTCCAGTATGAAGTTGAATGATTCTATTTCTTCCTCAGTGCTTTGAGTTTTTGGTGCATAAACTACTATGATAGATATGTTGAAGGGTTTTCCTCTCAGTTTAACCAAGAGGACTCTCTCTGAAAGCTGGCAGTATCCCAGAATGCATTTCTTCATTTCTTTGTCTAGTATTAATCTGACTCTTTTTCATTGTTTTTGCCTCCTGTGTAAATTATCCTGTCAATGTCACTGCTGAAGTTTCCATTGTTAGGCCATCTGGTTTCACTTCTACCTAAAATGTTGATCTTCAGTCTGTCCATCTCCTGCTTGACATTCTCTAGTTGTCCATAGTTGTTGAGCGTCCTGACATGCCATGTCCCAAAGGTAATTCTTTCTTTGTTGTGCACAGTCGCAGGGTAACAGTCCAGACACACCTGTTGCTCATGTCGTTCCTTCCCAGATGAGGGCAAATTTTGGAGTAAAATGTCTTCTTTATGCCATTGCTAACAGTTGCCGGATGACGGTCAGGTGACACCTGTTGCCCATACCGATCCTTACCAAGCAAGGAGTTACTTTCTTTGAAGGCAACCCCCTTCACACTGTTGGGTGTCATATATTTGTTGTGAAAACCATCATTGAGCGGGGTGGGGGTGGGGTAGATAGTAGATTGGCATCCCATTGCCTTCTCCACAGTGATTTATTGAGACACCAACTCTAGTTAGCTGGCTGTTGGCTTCTTAAGAGTTCTTCTGCCCTTTGTAGGTTTAATTTTTATTCTTACTTCGTTGCTAACACCCCGAAAAAAAAGTGGATGTAAAAATAAGTATTAAGTTTGTACTTAATATAAGTATACAATTGACTAGTCATGCAGAGGAAGATAATGGCCCTTCTTCAGAGTTACTCTTTTCTTTTTTTTTTCCGGAAACTGTTGAGAAAAAAATTAAATAAATCTGAAAATCTGAAAGGGAAATATTAAAACAAAGCATAAACATGGGTGAAGCAAAGAATTTTTTTCTCCTACTAGTCTAAGCTACCAAGGACAGGAGTGTTTGCAAAACTATAGATTAGCATTTCATTACCTGTAAACAGAAGATTAAAACTTTCTTTGAATTTTCGTAGTTTCTCAAAGACAAACCTTCTGTCTTCATTTGGATAATTCCAGTTCATCTATGCTTTACTAACACGGAGTCAGAGATAGCACATGGTTTGGGGGTGGGAGAAATAGAATGCTATGAAATATTTTACATTTCAAAACTCAATTACATTTTAAATTAAGCATTAATATATTTTAGAAACTGTGTGAGAAAAAGATTGATAAATAAATCTGAAAGGAAAATATTAAAATAAAGCATGAACATGGGTGAAGCGAAGAATTTTTTTTTCCCCTACTAGTCTAAGCTACCAAGCATAGGAGTGTTTGCAAAACTATAGATTAGCATCTTTTAATAAACTAAAATAGATATCTTTGTTTTTCAGAAAAATATTCTTTAAGAAATACTGCTATTTTACTATTTATTGCAAAGCAAATTAGCACATATTTCAACACAACCATAGTAAACAAAAACAATTTTTTTTCATAACCAGCATCATAACCAAGAGGCTCAAGGCTGTAACCGATACTCACTATATGATATTGCTCAGTTTATACTCCTACTTAGTCTTTTGAACAGGAGTATAGGTTTATCCCTTGTTCCCTTTTTAGGATTAGGGTTTCAGTTCCTTTTAAAATGTTTTTATTCTCTTTCATTCTCTGTCGCCCCTTGTACCTTTGGGATTTCTGTTTTACTTGGGGCAAATTGATTTATATAAATAAAACGATGTGTGTCACTGTATGTGTATATCTGTGTGTATCCCCACTAATTTCTATTAACATGCATTTCCACATTTTTTATCTGATTTGTTTCAAAACTTGCAAATTTATTATTCTACACAAAGAAAAAGTTTAATCTTTGTTTTAATTTCTTATTTTCAAGTATTTTCTTTTGTTAAAAATAAGTTCAACACAGTCACTTTTATATAGAGAATAACTCATTCAAAAATACAAGTTATCTCTCTTATTTAATGCCTGTAAAAGTAGGTTGTATGAAAAAAAAATTAAAAGTAGTCTTAAATAGATTTTTAGCTAATTAGCAAGTTTCCTGAATTTCTCTAGATTAAAACAAAAATCAAGGCTGTTGAGTAGATAATATGTTCACTTAATTTCCCCCTCCTCCTTTGATGCTAAGTGGACATTAATTTTGCAGACAACGCAGAAGCAAACATCCAACATTTACCCAGTCCCATTTTATTCTACTGCATTGGCTGAAGTTTCACCTATCAGTGCTACAAATAGGCACCGCCAATCATCCCCCTTCTGCATAGTGGTACATTTCTCCTTACAAAGAACAAGGCCTAAATTGCCTATTGGAAAAAAAATTATTCTCAGCAAAACATTTTTGAATACAAAACTAGAAGACATTTTCAGTTTTCTAAAATAAAAAAGAATAAAAACAAAGAATTTTCATGAAAGTCTGAATAAATCAACCTTCTCTCTATAAGTGAATACTAAAAAAAACAAATTACCTTAAAACCCTACCTTTTTGGCATTAAATAATCCACAGAGGTTGATCTGTCGTTAAACAAAACTCAAACTCAAATACTACAACTCGCATCTATAAGAATCGTTATTTGATAAAATATTGAACTAAATCGACTTTGCTCTTGAGATTGACTAAGAATTTTGTTTCAATTTCGAACCCACGTCTTTTGAACAGGTGAAGAGGCTCATCCCTTGTTCCCTGTTTAGGATGTGGTTTCTGGCTTTCTTTTTTCCAATCTTTTTACTCTTAAGTAGCTCCCTGCGCATCAGTGGCATTACCACCTTGCTTGGGATGATATGATTAAAAAAAAAAACCATTATCAAACAGTAAATTTTCAATTATGATATCAAGATCAATTTAGAGAAGAATTTGTCATTTTAAACTTATGAAAGGCATGTGAGAGATTAGTTCTAATGCACGAGAGATTTCAACCAATCTTCACTGATGGCTATTTAGACAAAAACATCATCCTTTTCCAGTTAGATGAAACGTCATGCCTTATATGGCAAAAAGACTCAAGTAGAGTAAAAGTTAAAGACATAACTGTCATAACTGGCCTGTCTCTTGACATCAATACAATTGAAATTATCTTGGTTATTTTGGATAGCGAAAAAAGAAAATTTATCTAAAGCTTTGTTGCAGTTGGGTCAGCTATTCCAAAAGAGAGGATAAGCAGATCTGATGAATTATCTATTAAAATCCATGTTTAAAAACAAAAAGTGACTGTTCATTTTTCTCAAAAGTCTGTGTTAACATTTCCCTCTTCTATAAAAAATTGTATTTTTTTAAAAGAATGTTGTTGAAGTACAAAATTTTGTATGTTTTAAATTTGTTTATTAAACTCTGATTCATAATGCCTTCACTACACAAATGTAAACCTTGATATAAAATAATTAACTACCTGGATTTATAATTATATGAAATATAATTACTTTCATTTTTATCTCCTACTTTCAACAACAGGAAAGTATAAAGCTTTGAGGCATATCAATTCCATTAACAATTTTGGAAAAAGAAGACAAAGAACTTTTCAATGGTGAATAGAATTAATTCGTACATTTTTTTTTGTGTGTGTATATATATATATATATATATATATATATATAAAAGAAAGTACCTTATTGAAATATTGAATGAACCTGAAAAAAATATCTTGTATGGAACAAGACTAATAATTTTATAAGAAGTAAGAGTCCACAAAAGACTTGGTGTATTTGTATAAAAGATTAATTGTTCTTAAACAAAGAATCATATACAAAGTATGAGTGGTTTCTTTTCTTTCATAGAAATTCTGATGGGTAAGGCTCAGAAGATATTTTCACTTATATTATCTTATAGTTTATGATAAAAGTTCTGACTATCCTCGGAAGTTTGTCCTATTAAGTGACACTTATTCCTGTGGAAACATGAACACGTTTTTAATTTGTTTCTTTCAGCCTATTTAAGAGTTTTGAGAAACTTCCAGAAAATAATCTCTTGAAATTGTTTCTCATTCTTTCATTGATGTAAAATGTTTTGAACATTTTTTTGTTTTTTTTTACTCACTTAAATTTATTATTGCTAATCTGAAATTTTAATCTTGTCATCTCAATTTTTGTTCCTGTTTTTTTTTTCAAATCTTTTAACCAAAGCAAGGCAATATAGTCACTAAGATGCAAAGATTACTGAGTGAAAGAATGAGAAAATAAAACCTCATTATAGTGAAAGAACAGTAAAAGAATTTAAATTAAGATGATAACAATTGACATTGCAATTAAACATTTATTGATCAAAGTTGACTGGAAAGATGAACTTGGAAGAGAATTTCATAAGCAAGAAGTGTGAAAGAAGAAACTATTAGCATAGAACTTATGTTTACATCTAACCATTTCACTTGCAAAATGTTGAGACCTTGCCACCAATCTAGTAATCTGCTTAAATTAAGTCTATGTAACAAAGCGGAAAACTCATCAGAACAATTACAATTTAAGTATTTGTGGAAAAAGCACAGGTAAGCTACATTATGGTAGTGGGAAAGTGACTAAATCCAAGATGCCAGGTTAGGACTAATAACATTGCAGATTCTTCTTTGGATTTTATCTATTTGTAAAAAATATAGTAGAAGCACCAGACCAAAAGTAGTAGCAACATTCAGTACATGATAAACTTATGAATGTACAAGATTGATTCTGGAGTGTGTATATATATATATATATATATATTTTTTTTTTTTTGTAGAAGTATATACATCAAGCTGTTTCAATCATTCTAATTTGTGATTCCTCTTTGACTACATCAAGAAGTCACACAAAATAGTCATTTCAAAACTGAAGATATATCAAGCAAGAAATGTTTGTTAGTTGTTAATCATGGTTGTTTTGTCTTGCTTTGGCCAGTGTACTGTTCACTTTGATCTGGTAGATATGTTTGCATGTTCTTTTTTAACTGTATATTCAGCTGAGAAGTATTGCTTAACTTCTCTTGCTGCTTGTTTCACTATATAAGTGGGTTTAATTCTTTAAATGTTGACAGCAACCATTGTGTTTTGTTTTGAATGGTATAAAATATCTCTAATTTGTGTCACACTTTCTGTGGTCCTGTATGAATTGGATCAAATGGTCTTTTGTTATGATCATTGAATATAAAAGCAAAATTTGTACTATACAAGTTTCCAGATATGTAACGCAAGGTAACTGTCTAGTTACTGTGAAACTTAATTACTACATTTTCTTCCTCTGTGCACTCAGCTGATGTTTTTGAAGCTGGATTATTTTTTAAAGATAATCTGTGAGTATTCTAGAATACACATCCTACAAGGATAAATTGTTCTGACTTATTTCTCTACCATTTACTATCTCCAAAAATTTAAATGCCATGCTAAATACCATCTTTTTTTCTTCTTGCATCTTGTTTTTTTTTTATTGTCTTTTTTTCCTCACTAAAGTCATCTCATTCTCTTTCACTCCCAGTAATCCCCAGCAGGATGTGCGTTGTGGTACAGTGGATATTGGCTCGGAACGAGAAACCGGGGAGCCAAGTTTGAATTCCAGTTGAATCCATTGTATTCACTTATGCGCAAATACCCTTGGGAAAGGTATTAATCCATCTCTTCCTTCCAGTTATGGGTTAAATAGCAGGACAGACTGGGTTCTATAGCCTTGGTCGGCAACCAGTCTACCGCAGAAAGCAATGGCAACCTACTGCAGGATAATCTTCTGCCCAGTCAGTCATCTCTCTTTCGAGACATAATCGCCCAAGCGTGTATCACGTATGGCACTTAACTGACTGACTGAATCCCCTGCATCTTAGTGGAATTATCACTTTGCTTGGAGTGAAATGATTAAAAAAAAACTGAGAAAGAAATTGGGGTTGGCTTGATTTAGTCAGCATGTTTGTACATAATTGTACAGCTTCTGTCTTTACAACTACACTATGCTAAGCAACATTCGTTCCTGTGGAAACCTAATGAACAAACTATTTACATACTGTTTAGAAGTTTCCATTGATTAACCTTTTGAAATTAATTTGGATCATTTTATTAGTGCTAAATGTATTTTTAATTTCCCAATTTTTTATTTATTTTAATTTCAATCCTGCCTTTTTTTTTGTTGTTAGTTCTTAAGCTTTTTTTGGTGTGAGAATATAACTCATGACGAAAGTATTTGTCATTTTTATTTGGGAGTCCTTTGTGACAATATTGAATAATCCACATTCTGTGATGAAAAAGTTAGAAATATCTTTTCAAAGTTCATTAGCTTTGTTTTTGGCTTGGAGTTAAAATGTCTTTAATACTGTTGAATTCTGTTTTGGGTGAGCCATTATCTTTTTTTTTTTTTTTTTTGTTCGTTTTGGCTAATTTTTGCTTGATTTTAAAACTTTTTATGCTTAATTGAAGGATTGATTTTGTTTTCTTAGTTAAAGTCCAGGCAATGAAATTTCTAAGTCAAAACTTAGCAATTCAACAACGTTTTCTCTTTTTTTTTTTTCAATTGGAGCGGATGGACTAAACTATCACCCGGTTCACACTCCACCCACATCTATTGAACAGGTGAAGAGGCTCGTCCTTTGTTTCCTGTTTAGGATGCACTTTCCGGTTTTCTCTTTTCCAATCTTTTCACTCTCTTCTTTTATTTTTATTTTTTCAGATAGACTAAACTAGCGCCCAGTTCACACTCCACCCATGTCTATTGAACAGGTGAAGAGGCCCATCCCTTGTTCTCTGTTTAGGATGTGGTTTCCGGCTTTCTCTTTCCCATTCTTTTTACCCTTACGTAGCCCCCTGCGCATCAGTGGCGTTATCGCCTTGCTTTGGGTGATATGATTTTTAAAAAAAAAATTCTAAGATTATCTCTTTGTATTCATTTTAAATTATTTCTTGAAAAATATGATAATCAATTTTATAGCTGAGAAAACACACCCTAAATTTAACCTAAAATTTATGGAAATGTTTACCTTGTACCTTTCTGGAGGAGATTAATAAATCTGTAACCTTAGGCCTTAATATGTGTTCCTTAATCATCAAACACAGCATGTTCAATAAATTGTTAATATTTCTCTAGGCATCACTTAAGTGCTATTTCCAATATACATTTCGGAGATGTTGCCTCTTTCAATTAACGACTGAATAAGCAAAAACTTTTCCCCAAGGTAGGTTCCCATTTCTTTGTATTAGACTGGTTGCCAAACTAAGCTATAGGACCCAGTCTGTCTTGCTATTAAACTCATCATGGGGGTGAGAAAAGATGGATTCATATCGTTCTGAAGGGTATTTGTGTGTAAGTGAAATTTTACTGGAATTCAGGCTCATTATCTATTACACTCCAATTTATGCTACTCCCACAGAAGTTTTAACTTTTTTTTTTTTTGCATGACCTATGAAAAATTCCAATTATGTGTTGACAGTTATAGTGAACAACTGGATACTAAAGCAACTATATAAGTTCCATCCCTTTCTAATTAGGGTATGCCTGTAGAAGTGTTAGTATTTTCTTTGAAAGTAGTTGCTGTTGAAAATTTCTTGGTTTGAGCAAGATGTGTTCCAAAAAAAAAATCCAAATTTTGGCCAGATTTTGGGAAATGATGAGGAATAAAAGACAAATAAATTTTAACACATTTTTTACACCCATGCAATACACATTTTTTGAAGATCCTGAAAATGTGATGCATTTAAATTTTATTAAAGTATTAGCAAAGGCCTACACAGTGCAACAAATATTTCTTTCCTTTTCAATCTTGCTGAATGAAAGTGTTTTTATGATGTGTACTTTTTCTCTTACAAATGGCATTTACTATGTCAGTAACCTCACAAAGATTATAGTTTAATTTAGTGAAAATGAGCAGGAGAGGGAAGACAGAATGATGTTAAGAGTAAGTGAGTGTAAAAAGGGAGAGAATCAAATGAGAAGAGTGTAATTGGCATAATCAGAGGAGGGAGGAATCTATCAGTGTGTGAAATGGTCAATGAAATAAAGAAAATTATATTGCTTCACAGAAAAGATTTGCTAAAGTGATCATACATGATAGAAAAAATGCCCAAAACTTAATAATAACAATGATTTTCACAATAAAACTGTTTTTATTAAGAGGAAAGCCCAATTAGTATTTTCATTAGTAAATTATATTTTTTTTAACTCCTCTTAAAACCTCTAAAATTTTGGTTAAATTTTTATTTCTATTTTTTGCATCAAAAGGTAGAATGGTGGGTATAAATTAGTATGGGAAATTTGTGCATATTTTTATGGTGAAAACCATTGATTTTGAATCTCTAGCAAAAATCAGATAATTATCAGATTAAATTTTGGAGATTTAATCACAAATGAATAAAATTATTTTAGACATTTCTTTTAGAAAACCTTGGTAAATATATATACATATATATAAAATAACATCTGTTACTCCCATTTATTTAATTTCATGAAATTTTGAGAAATTCCTTTTTACAGTATGTAATGCTTATATTGGTTATAAGGACAAGTCCTTGGAGAATTTAAGTCATTGAATTTTTTTTATTAAACAGGACCCTCAGTTTCTGAAAATCTCAACTGAATTGTAAATTTTAAAAAACAATGAAAGCAAGATATTATTTAATTAGAAGAGTTTCTAATTGTTTTTATGAATAAGATATATTATGGGCACTATTGTTTTAAGAAAAACAAGTTTTTATAAGAATTGGGTGGACCTGAAGGAGACTACCACCACCTTTAAATTTGTTGTTGTTCAATTTTTTAAAAATATTTTTTGAGTGCAATCTGATCGATTATACCCTAAACTCTACAACTGACAAAAAAAATTTGGAGAAATTTCCATATTTAAACAATTTTAGGGGGACTCAGTTTTTCATACAAGGTTATAGTAAATCGATCCTCCATTTTGGAACCACATGCTGGTACAACATTACCACCACCTGTAAATTTGTTGATTATCAATTTTTTTTACTTTTTTCAATGAAGTCTTATTGATTAAACCCTAAACTTTTCAATTGACAATGAAAATTTGGAAAAATTTCAATATTTAAACAATTTTAGCGGGGTGCTCAGTTTTTCATACAGCCTTATAGTAAATTGTTCCTGTGCAATTAACTTTTTTACTTGCGCATATTCAACAACTGAATCCTTAGCGAAATGTTTGAATAAAGCCATTCTTGGGGTTTCCCAGGAAGATGCTATCGTAAGAACTGAAAAAAACTTGAAAGACAGAAACAAAAGCAACAATTCATCCCAAAAAAACCAAAACAAAGCGGCCCCCAACGCGAGTGCCTCCAAAATAGAGGATCGATTTACTATGGTGTTGTATGACAAACTGACCCCCCCTCCCCGAAATTGTTTAAATATTGAAATTTTTCCCAAATTCTTTGATAATCCAAAACTTTGTCATAATCGATAAGAATGCGTTGAAAAAGTAAAAAAATAATGAAAAACAACAAATTTAAAAGTGGTGGTAGTCTCTTTCAGGTTTGCCAAGAATTGTTTTCATTTTTATAAAATTTTAATTATAATGATTTATAAACTTTTCATTCTTTTAAAATTCTATGTTAATTTGTGCTGGTTAGGTGATATTGTTAAGTGAAAACTATATTTATCAAAAATTAAAAACTTTACTCCAATTCGGTAAACACTCTATTCTATCTACAGTATTTCAAAAAGTGTTTTGACTTTTTTTTTTTTTGTATAAATACGCCAATTATTGTAAATACAGACATCCATACATGACGTTAGCAGAAAATAAGCATGGTAACTATAGTGAATTTCAAATTTATTGAGAATTTTCTAACATTTCCTCAACATACAACTTTGTAAATAAGATGATAAAGCAAAAGTATTTCTGATAAATTTTTAAAAAAGAGAATTATGCTATGTTGACAGATTTGTTCATATGGCTGATTTTTATCAATTTAAAAAAAAAATAATTCCAACTAATTTATATTTTGTTTGAAATGCAAAAGTATTTTCCTTATTGGAAATATTAAATTTAATGGGATTAAAACTAAAATAAAAGCTTTATGAAAGATTTTTCATTTTAAAAATGCGTTTTAAACCTTGTGTAGTGTTGCCTTTTTTTGTATGTACATAAATAAAAAGGTAAAAATAATATCAACGTATACTGAAAAAATCTGGTAGATGCCATGATAAATTTGTTTATAGTTAAAAATTTTAATCTAATGGACCTATAAATTATATGCATTTAAAAAAAACAAAACATTCTTAATATCATTAATATCATATCTTATGCATCTTTCTGTTTAGTTTTTATGTAATTAATATATCCTGCTTATTATTTAAATTTATTAGAATTTCATTTCATGCCTCAGAAAGTCTAAAGTATTTCTAAACTAAAAATCTAATGAAAACAACACAGATAAGGAGGATTTAAAAGATTCTCATAGAATGCTAACAATACCTCGTCTTAGAATCCTAGATGAAAGTTGTTAACATGATTTAATTAATTTTTAATCTGACAAAGAAACTTCAAGCAACAGAAATGTGGTTCTGCAGAAGGATGCTGAAAATACCATTGACTGAATGTGTGAGTGACAAGTTTTCAAGAAAATGGAAATAAAAAGGACACAAGCTTAAGGAAAATACAGTTAAAATTTCTAGGGTACATAATGAGAAAAGAGGGCTTTGAAAATTTGATACTGACAGGACAGATTGATGCATAGAGGAAGGAGAACAATGCATAACTTAGAGAACTTGAATAAATGGATGACAAGCAAAAATACAAAATTTATTAAGAGCTATAAAGGACAGGAAATTGTGGAGAGCTATGATTGCCTATGTCCTGAAGGGACATGGCACTTATAAAAAGAAGAAATGTAATTGGGGTGGGAGGAATGTCTTAATTTTTTTAACTTAGAAATTGGTGAAAAACTTCCATGAACATCTTATAAAAATTATTTCTTGTGATTTAAGAAAAATGGCAGACAGAATCAGTCAAATTGCTGATCCACTTTGTCCATAACATTTCATGAAAAATAAAGGTCAAGTGAGTGAAAAAGGAAATGGTTAAGAAGGGAAGAAAAAAAACAAAGAAAAGAGTTGGGAGAGAAACAAGGGAAAGGTGAGGAGAAAAATGAAAGAAATAAGTAAACATAGGGAGACAAAAGGAACGATAAATAAAAAATGTCAGGAGAAAAAGCTGGATAAAGTTTTAACTCATGGCTAAAATAATATATTTCACACCAAGGACAAAGATCAGTTTTCAAAACCAATAAAAATCAGGATTTTGAATGTTGATTTTTCAAGTAAGCAGGTTTTTTCCAATTAGAAACCTACCATAATACAATCTTCCTCTTCCAACATTTCTCCCACCCTGCTTCTGGTCTTGTGTTATGATACATGAGAAAATCTTGGAAAGAGAGAAAAATGGAAATGGAGACCCAATAGGTGGAAGATGAAACCATATGAAATAATTAATGACCATGATTCAAATTCTTTTTTTAATAACTTTAGTTTTCATAACGTTATTCTGAAAGGAAGTTTTGATAACTCGCTGTTAGCGAGTTTTAATATTTTCATAACTCTGCATAAAATCCACATACTTACTGAATCCTTTGAATAATAAACAATCATGCACTCAGAAACAATCTCTTCAATGACGCACAACACCGGAATTATGCATAACACTTAACATTCTCAAACTTCTATCTATGTTTTATATGCTAAATATTTATGGTCGCATAATTACAGTAGTACTATTCATTCAACAGTTATGTTTGTTGCCTGGAGATCCGTGTTTCTTCCGACATAATAATTTTAAACAAATGAATAATGAAAACGAAAATTGCAGTGAAAAGAAAAGGAAAATAGAGAAATTTGAAGTAAAATTAGAAGGCATGAAATGATTGTTTTCTGTTATATAAGAAATTTAAGCTGCTAGAGTGTGTTTTGCCTGCTTAACTGAGAGAAAGCAGATGCTGTGTTGGGCTTTTTTAATTTTTGAATATCAAAATTATTTTTGGGACATTCTGATTTGTGGAATGGGAAAACAGCTGTGTTTGTTTTTCATCCAGAACCACTCAAAAGGTTTCCCTCCAAATTCCAAGAAGTAAATTTGGAGCCTACCTGTGGGTTATAAATTAGGGCCTTGTATTTAATTAAAGGAATTAATGAACATCTGCTGCTGGAATCCAGGTTGCTTCAGTGCAGAAAGAAAAACAACACAGAAGAAATTTGACAACCAGTAGACAAGAATTGAAAGAAAGATTAGTTGCTCCCACATCAAGGAAAAATCTTCTGTTGGTGTGATATATTTTTTGCACTTTGCTTTGAAAATTCTACCAATTTTTCAAAGAATATTTAGAGAAATACTTTCTCCTTTTCCACATTTTATATGTAGTTTTTTTTTGTTTTTTTTTCAGGATTATAATTTTTACTGTAAAAGGGCATTTTTCATTTCTGGTTGATTATTTTTACATTATCAACTTAATTTGTGTAATTCATTCATTATTTTGTGTGTTAACAAATTTGTTCTTTAGTTCAGCTCGTGGTGTCTGTCTTGTAATGTGTCCACATAAATTAAATGTTACTTCAAACATTAGTTTGAACTAATTTTTGTAGGGTTTTTTTATATAAAAAAAAAGTACCTTTTAGTTATTATTCTTTTATCTGGTTCCTAGAAAATGTTAATCTATCTCTTTGTTTTTTCTTTCTTTTTTCTCATCATGGTCTGATTTCATTACTCGACTGCCAAACCTACCTGATTCTTACAAAGCTTTTGTAAATAGAAAGAAAAATCAAGTTGGACAAAAAAAAAGGAAAAACAAACCAAATTATTGATCACAGATGAATATGTGCATCTATTTCTTACTAAATCTTCTTACAGCTTTGTCTGTCTGTTTGTATATTGGGCATGTTTTGTGTCTTTTGTTTTTGCTTAGAATCTTAGGAAGAAAATGAATTTACATCATCTGCTGAAGTAACTGACTGAAATAGTCTCTCCTCCACTAACTTGTAAATATATTCTCACTTTCTGTCCCTCTTTTCTTTTTTTTTCTTGAATTTATTTTTTTTTTTAAATTCATTGACAAGTAATCAAAGAAAAACACAATGTTGGTGTTTATGTTAAACAATAACTTCAGCATCAAAAAGATGCATCTATGTATTTATATATAGGTACATTAATAAGTCTTTTGCCTAATGATGAAAATAAAAAGAATTTTCTATTTTATACCACAAATACTTTTCAACATAAACTCCTTCTTTGTCAATACACTCAATGCTTTCCTGCAGATCACATGGATTGAATGTAATACAACAATATTTCTGGATTCTCCAAAAATAACTGGATTTGGCTATGGAGTTATACATCCACCCTCATATATATATATATATATATATATATATATATATATAATGGGGATCAGTTTTTAAAATAACATTAAGAAATTTTATTTGTGATAAGCTTATTTCATATTGTAACCACAGATAAATCAAGTGTTGTTTTGTCACTTAATTTTTTTTTAGTGATCTTTATTTTTAAACAACAACTATGAAATACATTTATTTCATTTTAAAGGAATTTTTTATTAATATCATAGGAATTCACAATTTTCACAACAGAAAAACTGATTTGGCAAATAAAAGAAATATCTAGAATCAGTAGCTTAAATCTATATTTAAGAATTATGTTCTTGAGAAAATTATACTTCTTTTTACTTAGTTATTTTCTCCATAGTGTATATTTGAATTTTGATCTGCTTGCTTCTACAGCTCTTATCTTCAAAATATAATCTTTTTATTAGAATAAACAAAAACCCCAAAGTAAAACTATATACTTGCAGATGTATACTTACCTAAGCCAGACTTATTTCTCTCTCTTCAGCTTATTAATGTTAGAAATATTTTTCCTCTTGAATGTTTGACATGTTTTTAAAAATCCATTTGGCATTGGTATTTATCTGCTAATGTAATGTAAATTTTAAGGAATGCACAGACTTTTAAGAAAAATACCAGCTGTTTTGTAATTGAAGTAAATTTCTAAACAGCTATGCTTTATTTCTATGGATATATAATTCTGTTTTTAGATTTTTAAAATAAAGATGAATTAAGTTTTTGATCGTGACAACTTGCTCTTTGATACTGAAAATATAGATATTTTAATTATTTCATCCTAAGCAAGGCACTACTGTCACTAAGATGCAAGGGGTTAGAGACTATAAGAAAAAAATACTTTTAAGAAAAGAGAACAATAAAAAAAACAAAAATTAAGAAGAAAGAAGTGAATGATTGACATTGCATTTAAATTTTTAAAAATCAAAGTTAATTGACGAAACTGTTAGCATAGAATTTATGATTGCATCTAGCCACTTAAACTGTAAAATTATCATAGTTTACTGCCAATTTAATACTCTACTAATATTCATAAAGTTTCAGTACCATAGAGGAAAGTTCATCAGAAGAAAAGTATTCATCTATTTTCTATAGATTAGAAAAGGCTATGTTACAGTGGTGGGAAATTGACTGAAGCTTAGATACCCTGTCAGAACTAATAACATTGCAGATTCTTTGTATTTTATCAAGAATCTCTAAATATAAATCAAGAGCACATGATCAGATGGGGCAGCAATATTCAAAGAAAAGAAGAATAGTAGACTTATAAATAAATATTTAAGAAAGATTCTGGTGAAAAAAAGTTGTCTTGCATGATATGGGGAATGAACTTTCACACACACACACACACACATAAATATTTGTAACTAAATGATAAAATATATAAAATCATAAAATTCATGTAAAAATAAGTGAGAAACCTACTAATAGAAATTTGTTTTTTGTTTAAATTCAAAGTTCCTTTCTTAATATCACTTAAATTTCACCCTGTTGGTGTCACGTTTGTCAATGGAAAGGAAATAGAACAGCTATTTTTTTGTAATAGTATATTGGAAGAGGTAAAGATGTTTTTTCAGAAACTAAGAGTATTATAAGATAAAATATAGTTAGGAACAGAGTACTTAATTGCAAAATAATGTCTAATCTCTTCTTTGATAGTGAATGCTGAACCTTTTCCTTACAGATGAAGGAAATAACTTTACATGTGCTAATGCTAAGAATACCATGGACATATGTGAGCTATAAGGAAGCTTAAACTTACAATCAGTAAAAGATGAAATTTGTGGGACTTATAATTAAAAAAAGAGAACCTAGAGAAATAAATAATTAGAAGAAATATTGATGTCAAGTTAAGTTGGCAGAAACAAGAAGAAACTTTTTTTTTTTTTAATGCGTTTGTATGAATGGATGACAGGACAAAGTTAATAAATGGTTAGGAAAAAAGCAAGAAGATTTGAAAAGCCATGATCACCCACATGCTGAAAAAGCATGGCTAATAAAAGTCAATGCTCTATTTTATAAAATAATCTTTAATATTGAATCATCAAATTCATTGACATAGAAATCAAAGAACACTTTACCTTCTAAGCATGTAATCAGAGGTTACTTTCTCTTAACCTATTTCACATCCAAATTTGTGCATCTTATTTTATTTGCCTATAATCTTTAAATTTATTAAATTTTTGTTTAAACAAGAATCAGGAGAATTTATTGATGAAATACAAACAAAAGAATCATCTTGCAAATCAGGAAATATAACTGTACCGTAGACATCATTTCAGATTCTGAAATGAAGTATTTATTTTTACTAAAATTAATTTTTGTGGTTTTATCACAGCATTCTTATCTGACATATTTTCTATTACAATAAACTTGGTGAAGTAGATTTTGACAAAAATTTAACACTTTACAAAGTATATTTTATATAGGGTGTGTCAGAAACACTTCCAACATAATGGTAAAACATTAGCTAGAATTAGCTGTATTTGTAAAATTAAGCCAGTAATTCTGTACATGTAACAGTATTTTAATTTCTTAAAGGAAACCTTAAGAATTATTTCTTTTTAACTAGTATTTTCATTTTAATTCATTTTTTTTTTACATTATCTTTAATTATTTTTATCAATGTTTGATTTTCTATGATGCACCGTTTTCAGTTATTATTTATTCTTATCTATTTTTTTTCATCTCCTTTCTTTTGCTTTTATTGCATTAAAAGTTCAAATCTAAGACTAACTTAAATTTCTTAGGGGTACCATTTTAAATTATTTTTAACTGGTATTTATCATCCCATAACATTTGCTTTTTATTGCAGTGATAGTTAAAATATAACAGCATATTGAATTTCTTAGAGAAAGCTTTTTAAATTATTATTTTTAGCTCATGTTTTTAATTCCTTTTCTTTTGCTTTTTATTGCTCTCATAAGTAAAATATAACAGTCTCTTTAATTTCTCAAAGTAATCATTTAAAATTAAAATTTTTAGTTCATATTTTTTTCATCCCATTTCTTTTATTTTGTATTGCACTAATAGTTAATATATAACTGTTTTGAATTTTTTTAGAGGAACCATTTTAAATTATTTTTAGCTTAAATCATTTTCATCCAATTTCTTTGGGTTTTTACTTTGTTAATAGTTAAAATATAAGTGTTTTGAATTTCTCAGAGGAACCATTTTAAATTATTATTTTTATCTTTTATTATTTCATTTCATTTCTTTAGCTTTTTGTTCAAGTAATGGGAAAAATATAAGTTTCTTAATTTTCTCATAAGGAACCATTTTAAATTATTTTTTTTTTTGGCTTGTATTTTTTCATCCCATTTCTTTTTGTTTTAATACATCTACGCACAAACCATAACTGTTTGAATTTCTTAGAAATTATTTATTATCTCTTATTTTTTCATCTCATTTCTGTGAATTTTTTAGATTTAGTATTCTCAAATATTTATTTTTAACTGTTATTTCTTTGATCTTTTTCTATATATTTTTATTTTATTGTAACAATAATAAAATCATAGTCAGGACCTTTGATGTTAGAAAACTCAGTTTTAGAGTACAAGATGTTTACTAAAAAGGCAACACTTCAATATAATGATCCTTGTAGTATGTGCATGACAACTAGAATGAATGACAGAAGAAAAGGGTAAGTTTTACAACAAATTAGAAAATATCAATTATCGTTGCAAATCACAAGAAATTAACATTATCATATTTGTTGGAGTGTAAATGCAAGATTAAAATGGATGTTAAGTTTAGACTTAGATTCTGTAACATGCAGATAAACGTATCTTCATTGATGCAAAATGAATATCCACATTAAAAGTAACATGATTTTGAATATCTAACATGTTTGTAAGACATGGAAAAAGGCCAGTGCTCATGGCCATGTCGTGTTGAAACACTGATTCCTATATGATCACCAAAGTTAAGCAATATTGATCCTGGTTAATTCTACGATGGTTACCACATGGAAACACTAGGTGCTTCAATGTGTGTGTAGTAGAATGGATTACAGCTCAAAATTTTTAATTGGAGAGCAGAGTTTTAATTCCCATTAGGTTCATTATATTCACTTATGAGCAAATAATCTTGGGAAAAGTATAAACCTACTTCTCTACTCACTCAGCCCTGCTATGTGTTAAGACTTGTATCAATACACTATTATTATCTCAAAAAATAACAAAAAACCCTAACAATCTAAAATATATTCTGGCATTTAATAACCTCCAAATGGTTGATAATCTGTAGAAGAAAACTAAAAAAATAAATAAATAAAAGGCAGCATGTAACATTAAAAATCAGATAGATTATTTAACCTTCAGGAAATGATTTAAAAATGCAGTTTTGCATTCTAAAACATATCCAAATGCTCATTATGGGAGCAATCACCTTCTAGTCATGCAAATACAGATAAAATTACAACATCTAATAAAAGCCTAAAGCAATGTTTTAACTGCAATACAATGAATTTTATAGCAACTCTATTTGAAAACAAACAAATGCAGTTGGTGTTCGGAATAAGTATAAAAATTTGGAACTTGTTCAAAATCAAAGCAAAACCCTTAAATAAATTTTTAATGACTACAGTGGTTGTAGCTATCATAAGGGGGAACACAAAAAATAGGTGTAATTCTGTAAAGAAAGGAATGCAACAGGTGATGTCCAGAAATGGTGTAAAACAGAATGCTAAAAAAGACATTAGAAATAAATAGAAGTAAAAGCAATGGGTTAATGTTGAGTGATTGAAAAATTACAAAATATGAATCAGGCATGAATAAAAAATTTAAAAATATGATCTAAAATGTGCTATTTCACAGGATGCATAAAATCTAAAAAGCAGAAAATCATAATAGAAAAAGAAAAGTTATTACAAATATAGAATTAAATACATTAAAAACATCTTTTAGGGTGACAGGAAATAAACTTAGAATTCATTAAATAAGGGATGAGTCTGTCATATTTAAATTTAAGTCAGCACTGATTATGATGAAGAGTAAAAAAGAAGCAGGGCCAGATGGGATTATAATGGAGATGTTATACAACATCTTTAAGAGGATTTGAGAAATGATCTTCTTTTATGTGCTATAGGTGATCATGGCCTTCCACGTCTCCCTGTCCCTAGTAGCTCTTAAAGTTACCAAAAAGATAAATATACAACAGTAGTAAAATACCAGAGGACCTCAGCACCTGAATTATCAGAATGGTATAAATGAATGCAAACTCTATTGGACAATCAGCTTTGATTAGAATTCTAATGAATGGCACTTGCAGACTGAGAATTAGATGAGAACAGTGTGACTTTGTTCAAGATACTGAACCAAGAAATATGCCTTTAATGATCAGAATTCTTCATAGCAAACAATATAAATGTAAACCTATGTTTTGTAGATTATACCATGTCATTTGATATAATGCAAAGAGCTCTTTGAAAACACTTCATTCATACAGAAACAATGAGTGTCATCCATAATCTGTGGTGGAAAAAAAAAAAACTTTTAGAGAACAATTTTTACAAATATGCAAAAATAAAACCAAAAGTACAACCAAGAAACAATTTTTTCACTAGAGTTATTCAATCTGTACAGCAAGACAATTTGAAGAGAAACTACAAAACCTACCAGTATTTGTTATTGGCAGATACAGCACTATATGCAGATAACAAATTCAGAAAATTGAAAGGACTCTTCTTTTCTTTTTTTAGCACTGATGTTCACTCTGTACAAGGTTAGGATCCACTAAAGATAGAAGATTAAAGAATAAGAGGAATAGTTTATGCAGATATGTGGAGAAGATAATGGTTAACCCTAGATTTGAACAGGTTAAGATTAGAGTGATTTGAGAAGTATCCACTTGGGAGTCAGTTCCACGGAACAATGGTATGTGGGAAGAATCTACTCAAAAGGAACCTACATCTTACTGATGGAATACAAAGAGAATAGGGGTAGTTTGCAGCATTAGCCTTAAACTGCAAGAAATCAGAGTGCATGGTTGTTAGCAAGAGAGTTCAAGTTACAAATATGGGATGTCAAGCTCAAGCAGGTTTATGGATTGATCGAATGTGATACAGAAATGTAAAGGGGCATTTGAATAGCAAAAAGATTGCTTAAGAAACTAAACAAGTTATAAAGAGATTGAAAAGTGTCCTTAGAAGTTTAGTACTCTTATTTGTTTCTATGTAATATCTAATCTCCTATATGCTGTAATTGTTGAAAAATCTACTCACAGATAAAGAAACTTAAAGCACCAGTTCTAACAATAAATGCCAAGAAAACCATTGAGAGAGCCTGTAATAAACAAAGTTCTTATTCTTCTGAATGAGACCATGTGGAAGCTTCAGTTTACACTCAGAAAAAAAAAATTGAAATTTTGAAATACATAATAAAGAAAACGTTTTGAGAATCTAATAATTATTGAAAGCAAGGGAAAACAGTGACTAACCTTCTTAACAAGTCTGATTGAATGGTGATCTTCTAGATGTGGCACAAGGCCGAAAGTATGGGGCACTTAGTGAGGATTGAACTTGCAACTCAATTGTAATGTTTTTAGTAAGTGAAGCTTGCTAACTACTACATTGTTGAGGTGCCTCAAAACATAGTAATTTTGTGAGCATAAGTTAGATGTAGTACAAGGCCGACAGTATCTGGGCATCCAATGAGGATCAAGCTCACTTCTCAGTCATGATTGTTTTAGCAAGAAAAGATTACAAATCATTACACTGCATTGAGGTGCACCAAAGTCTGATTGAACGGATGACAAGACAATGACTGCAATGACAAGGAGAGATGACAACCAGGCACTCGACAGGAATGGCGAAGCTCGAACCGTTGCATTGGATATATCTAAGGCGTTCGACAGAGTTTGGCATGCTGGCCTTCTATGTAAACTGCGGAGCTATGGTATAACTGGACATTTGTTTGAACTAATCCGGTCATTCCTCTCTAACCGCACAATGAAAGTGGTATTAAACGGACATGCCTCTCAGAACTACCATACAAACGCAGGTGTCCCCCAAGGCTCCATCTTAGGTCCTACACTCTTCCTGATATATATTAATGATCTCCCTGATTCCATAAGAACCCAAATAGGTTTGTATGCCGATGACACCACAGTTTACTCTCGCCTCCAACAAAAATCTGGTGTAGGCGTCAAAGCTAAACTTGCAGCCGAGATTGAAAAAGACCTCCAATCCATATTGGACTGGGGTAAGAAATGGCTAGTAAATTTTAATGCTTCTAAAACGAAGCTACTGTCAATTAACCATCATCGACAATCTCACCTACCTCCCATTAGCATGGACCAGGCTTGCCTCCCAGAAAGTAAAACACTACGCCTCCTTGGTCTCACACTTTCAGCGGACCTCAAATGGAATGACTATATCGAATCCATTGCTAAATCCGCTGCTATGAAAGTCGGTTCTCTGTGTAGGGCCCGGAAGTTTTTTCCGTCTAAATCTATCCTGCACATTTACAAATCTACTATCCGCCCGTGCATTGAATACTGCTGCCATATCTGGTCGGGTGCCCCTGCTGTTCTCCTCGGGCTTCTCGATAAGGTTCAGAGGAGGGTCTGTAATGTGATAGATACCGACTTGGCAGACCGCCTGCAGTCTCTCTCCCACCGGCGAGACGTGGCTTCGCTGTGTCTCTTCTATAAATACTTTCACGGCTTCTGCTCCGATGAACTTAGATCACTGGTGCCCCCTAAATACGAATTTGCACGAGATACTAGATTAGCAACTAGATCCCACCCTTTTACAGTGAAATCGATAAAATGCAGCCGTAACTTCTACTCCAACAGTTTCTTTCCTCGCACTTCCCGACTGTGGAATTCTCTTCCAAACGATTGCTTCCCCGACGGCTACAATCTCCAGGAGTTTAAATGTAAGGTCAATAGACACCTCCTAACACACTAACCTGCTCCCATTCTATCAAACACTCTTCCCATCTGCCCGACACTCATCCTCGCTATCCTTACTCATCTATCACCTTTCTCCTGACATTCCCTATGTCTATCCACTCCTTCTCTTTACCTTCCCCTATGTAGCCCCATGCGCAATAGTGGCAGTGGAATGCCTTGCTTGGGGTGAGATGATTAAAAAAAAAAAAAAAAAAAAAAAAAAGATGGTAAAGAGGCATGAGTTATTTAAAGCAACAAAGGACAAGAAGTTATGGAGAGCTATGTTCACCAATTTTCTGAAAGGATACAGCATAGGAAGGGAAAAACTTAATATGTAACAGTTTGAATTATTTAAATAAGCACCATAGCTATTTTGCTTTTTGTGGCAACAGTGTCAATTAGAAGTAAGGATTAACCTTTAGATAAATTTGGGATTTCTGTCCCTTATTTTTAAGTACCTCTCATTCCATAACAATGCCTTATCAATAAAGTTAGAAAAGTCACTCAGTAGAAATCATTCAAATTTGGCTATATCACTATCTTCTTCACTTATTTGAATGTTATATTCATATCATTTTTCACTAAAGTTATGGAATGTCATACTAATTGCATAGAAATCATTGGATGAATTCAAATAAATTGTTTAAAATCAAATTTTGTTTTCTGAGATTAATTGGGTTCATTTTTATCACAAGAAATATACAGATCAGTTAAATTTAATGGCATTGTTGATATATATGTGATGAAGAATTCTGCAATAGAATACTGTTCGTGCCTGGTGAACCTGTGTAAGGAAGCCTTACACTTCACTGTTACTAGTTTACTGTTCTTGTTCAACCAGTCAAATTAACTTATTTCTTTAACTATACCACAAAATATCTATAATGGTTGTATAAGAAAAAGTTGTTTCAAGGAGGTATATCTGATATTAATAAACATACATATATAGGATGTGATCGATAATTGTTGCCATTTTATATTTTTAATTTTATGCATTAGTGTCGTTTCTTTTTGATTTTATTAACGGCAAAGTATAGTAGGGTCAGTTGGACAGCATTGGTAAGAAAAAGTGTAGCATGACAAAATTTACTTGGCCAGAAATTTAGAAACAGTGTGCTGTGCTGCTTGGCATTTGCACTGGGAACTTCCAATACAAACATTTCAGAGTTTTTGGTGACAATGCAGAAGATTCAGAAAGAGTTTGATCAAATATCCAGTCAACATCATGGTGTTTGGAGTGATCACTAGTGATGGCAAATTTTATTTCCATTCATTTTCTCAACAGGGAGGCCTATATCAAGTGCCCTGGATCAAAAGGGTGGCTGATTGAAGACCTTATGCCTTGTAAAAGGACTCTGCAACCATGTCATACAAGCAGGAGAACTCAGTAATGGCAGTCAAACAATTTCTGTGATTGCATCACCCCTTACATTAGGCTATGTAACTCACCAGACTGCAACCCCTTTGATTATTATGTATGGGGTACAGTTGAGCAAGAGATCAGCAAAACTTATTGTAATACCAAAGATGAACTGAAGGCAAGTATTATGGCAGCATTCATTAAAAACAAGGAAACCAGAAGTTGTTTGAAGGCTGTGATTGAAGCCATTGGGAATTTTTTTTGAATAAATTATTCTCTAGTATTTCAAGATATTTTTGCATAATTTTGGTAAATATATATGTTAAAATATGATGTTAATGTTATTTTCATTTTTTTGCATAATTTAGATAATGATTTATCTATTGCACCCATTATATATATATATATAGGGAAAAATGATGACTTTACAAATTCAAGCTCACCTGTCAAAAGAGAAGGTATTATTTTGTTTTGATCTGAAATAAAATTTCCTTAATATCTCCAAAACTAAACTATTATCATCTTAAAAACTCTTCTTAAAGAACAGTTTCTACCTTTTTTATTCTGTTGGTAAGAAGGAAGTCACAGCTTATGAAACAGACTTCTGTGAAGATGCTTCTTTGATCATTAAAATCTTATTGACTTCAAGTCTAGGATCAATGTTATCTACCTTCAACAACCACATTGAGTAAATCCTACCTTGATTGGCTCTTGAGTTTGATATTGTTTCAAAAATAGTTTCACTGTTTATACCAGTCAGTTAAGTGCCATATGTGAAACACACTTAGGCGATCATGTCTTGAAAGAGATATGACTGACTGGGCAGAATATTATCCCGCAGTAGGTTGCCGTTGCTTTCTGCAGTAGACTGGTTGCCAGCCAAGGCTATAGAACCCAATCTGTCCTGTTATTCAACCCATAACTGGAAGGAATAGATGGATTAATACCTTTCCCAAGAGTATTTGCGTGTAAGTGAATGCAATGAATTCAACTGGAATTCGAACTCCGCTCCCCAATTTCTCATTTCGAGCCAATATCCACTGTACCACAATGCACATCCTGTCACTGTTTATATAGTTTTGACAAATTCACCATCTTTTTATTTAAAAAAAATAGTTTCATGATTCTAACAGCAGAACCTGTTGAGGAACCATATTCAATAAAAGTTGGATAATTTATAGTTGAAAATGATATTGTAAAATTTTTATCCTGTTCATTCTGTGTATTCAGTTTTGGTTTGATAAATACTGGCATCTAATGATGGTTGTCAAGAAAACAGTTTTAAATATTTCAATCATGAAATAACATTAATAAAGAAATACTTTTCTCCATGAAATTTAATTTCAAGAAAAAAGAAAAAACAGTGAAAAGATATTAACATGAAACTGCATTGTCTGGGTCAAATCTAACCTTATCATTTTAGAAATTGCTTTCCTCAATAATAAATTTGATCGACAAAAGCAAAAAAAAAAAAATAATAAAAAAAAGTAAAAAGCTGTAATATTTAGTAATGACAAATGGAGTGCAATCATATTTCTCCATGCTTTTAATGATATTAATGTGTAAGAAACTCAAATCTCAGAAACTCTTGTCAATTCTCATTAAATTTTGGATGTAGATATTCTAAAACAGTTAATTAAAAAGAAAAATGAGTTTGTGTTCTATCTTGTTAAGCATCTTAATATTTCAAAATTAAAGCTGAAAGTTTAATCTAACAGATTTGAATGAGCAAAGTTGCTTTTCATTTCGCTCTTAATAAACTTAGTATATGTGAGTAGGGAAGTCATGCATAGGTACATCAATAAGTTTGTAGCCTAATAATGAAAAATTTATTTTATGTAAATATTTATCAGCATAATCTTTCTTGTCACTTAATCCAGTGCTTCTTCACTGATCTTAATTGAATATTATACAATATTTCAGGTGAAAATTCAGCAAATTAACAATACACAACTACAGACTTACTGATCCACCCTCATATATGCTTATATACAGAAGCATATAACCATGAAGTAGTGGCTATTCATATGGGTTAAGTGGACACTCGGGTTGACGCTAAACAGTGACAGTCGATTTCATTCTTCAATACAATTTTCAGGTCTGAAGATTGCATTGAAGCATGAAATAAATTGTCATTGCTTGGTGTGGACCTGTGTGTCTATTTGTATCATATACATATATATATATATATATATATGTATATGTGTGTGTGTGTAACATAGTTTTGAGGTATGCTATATTTATGGGTAAAAATTCTCAATACCAGAGAGCATATGTAAATAGGAAAATGGACACTGAAGTCAACATCAAGCAGTGATTGTCTGTTTTATACTTCAATACAGACTTATACAGCTTGGTGTTGACCTCAGTGTCTAATTATATCTGAATGACAAAATGGGATTGATTTTTTTTTTTTTAAATGGCTCATTAACCCTTTGTAAGTTACAAGTGTACATTTCATTAACAACTTTTTTTCATGATTTTTCCAGATACAAGTCTGGTTTTGCTGAAGGATGCTGCAAATACCATGGACCAACCATATGAGCAATGACAGTCTTACAGAAAATGGAAACAAAAAGAACATTTACCATCACAAAGAGATAGTTGAAATTTCTAGGATGCATGATGAGGAAAGAGAGCTTGGAAAATTTGATATTCACAGAACACATTGAAAACAAGAAGGTCAGTACAAAATAATAATCTACATGGTGAGCTTGTGTAACAATAGATGATAGAAACAGTTTTGTGAGAGATAACTAAGACATTTATTTAGAGTTGCAAAGGACAGGAAATTGTGGAGTGCCATGATTACCTACATCTTAAAGGAACACAGAACATTGAAGATATCCAACAATTATGAAAATGAAAAAAGAACAAACTATTACTTGCCACTTGGATTTCCAGGGGTTTCAAGGTTGCAAATTTAATTGCCAAAAGACAGAAAATTCAGCAATTTCAATGCAACATCCTTAGTCCTCATCTTAGATCAACCAGAAAAATGTAACTGGTATGCACAAATTTTAAGTGTGCTTGGATTATTTTAAAAAATAGCTTTACCCCAAGCAAAGTGGTTATGTCACTAGGATTCAATGGGAGTGAAAGCAAATGGGTAGACTTTTGTGAGATGAAAAGACAATAAAAGAACAGGCATAAAACAAAAGATGGTAATTGATATTGCATTTAAATTTTTAAAGATTGTAGGTAGTTCAGAAGCAAGAAATCTGAGGTATTTACATAGGTGAAAAAAAAGAAACTTAACTTTAGAATATATGGTTGCACTGAGCTAGTTCAACAGTAAGACCTAGTTGCCAATCTAGTAGCATATTTAAATTCATGCAGTCAAGGCACCAAGAAGGAAAGCTCATCAAAACAAATGCCATGAAAATATTTCTATAAAGTGTATATATCTAATTTTGAAAGAAATGTCAATCTATATGTCAATAATTCCATCAGCTTGACAGAAACTCTGCTTGTTGAACATAAGAAAAATGCATAGGAAAATGAAGCTTGTGATATTTTATAGAAACAATGCAATTGAAAAATTACTTAAATACAGTGTGTCATATTTTGCTGGAAATGATAAACTTGTATTTTAACATTTTTGATAAAAAATTTTTTTAACAAATCCTGTTTAATCAAAGAGTCTAGTTGTTCATAGTTTAAATTTCAAATAAACTATGTTAATACCAAGAATGCATTTTATATGACTTATAAGTGAGTACTTACAGAATAAATATTCTGTGAGGCAAAAACATCCATAGTAGGACACCTCAGCAAAATCTCTTTCCGTACAAGCATTTTTTTTTTCAAAATATTCCATGACAGAGCAACAAAAGACAAAGTACCGTAATCACCTACATCAGGATATGGCATATTGAGAGACAGAAAACATATACTTGTGATATGTGGAGAAAAAAAAAAACGGAGAAAAAGTCTGTAACTAGACTGTTTCAATGTAGGTAATGATATAATAATGCAAATTTTAAAAGGATACAAATGAAATAAACACATTTGGTATGTGGATGAAAAACTTGGTTGAAATCCAATTATTTCATCAATGTGAGTAATTTAAATTTTTGGCATTTGCAACATTTTTCAAAATGCATAAAATTCCATGATCTTATTAAATCTTTCATATATGCATGTGTGTGTGTACAGGGTGCGATGATAAATTGTCATCTAAATTAAATAAAAATAACACTGAGATCTCGTTTTAAGAGATATATTGACCAAAATTACACAAAAATATCTTCCAATATTCCAGTGTAAATTTTTTCAATAAAATCGTCATTGGCTTTAACCATAGCCACCAGATGATTTCAGAATCTTGTGCAACTCTTTTGGACAGTATTTTTTTTTTTAAAGGTAGCAAATGCTGCCATAATGTCACCATCATTAGTGAATATTCTAAAACACTGTGATGTTGACTGGATATATTGTCCAACTCTTTATGAATCCTCTGCATTGTCCTCAGATGGACACTCAACTACTTTGAATGTTCATATTAGAGCTTCAGGCAGAGTGGATTGCGTCATGGTGCTTTTTTTCTCACAGACAGTGCCCACCTGACCCTACTATACTGTGCAGTTTGAAAAATTAAAAATAACGCATATGTGCAAAATTAAAAATATAAACTGGTGACAATTTACCCATCATACCCTGTATATGTTATACACACACACACAGAGATCCCCTTATATTTGGCTACCTAACTCCACAGACATCAATACCCTTTGTTTTTATGTGTAGGGCATCAAATTACTTCGTATTTTCTCTTTTTTGTTACTTTTATATTAGTTTAAAAATTTATGCCCTTTTTATTGATGTAAGGTAGATTTTTTTTTTTGTCTATATGTATTCATGTGTCTGCGTGCATATGTGTAGATTCTCATTGCTATAAATTTTATATTTAGTGGATACACACTCTTTCTATTTTTTCAAAGTGTAATTGACACCTAATACACATGCACACCTCCTTGAGTACCCAGTTATTTATTTTTTATTTTTTTACTTGCATAGTTAAGTGGTTAGTGAAAAATGGCAATAACTAAGAGTAAAAATTAGAAGATATGTTTCAGTATTATCTTGGTTGATCAGACTTTAAAAATAAGTATTCAGGGAATGTCCAATGTTGAATTTTTTTTTCCTTTTTAATAACATTAACAGAACTGCACTGCCTGGTATGTATTTTTTCCAGTTAAATAGAAATGATAAAATACTTATGAAATTAAATAGCAATCAAAAGTCAAATTCATATTACAGCAATATGTGGGTCTGTGTGTAGTGATTTCCATGTATGAATTTTTCAAACTATCTTGCTGAATCAGGAATCATATTCCAAGCTGGAAGGGGGTTTTTGTACATATCGAGTGTACAAAAAACCTATTCCAGGTTCTGAATTATTTGAACTTGTTGCCATATACTGAACTTGAAAATGGAAAATTGATTTTCAAACATTTAAAAAAAACATGCTTTCTCTTTACACTCAGTTTATGTTTGCTTGTGCAAACAACAAATTAAAAAAATAATGACATCTCAGCATGTTTTAAAAAAAAAATTATGTAAATCAATGATCAGCAAACACTTCAATTAAGTGGAGATAGTTTTCTCTCTTTTAGAAGGCCTGTATATTTCTTCAGATTAGCTGTTATCTCTGGTTTCGAGATGTGTTTTGTAAATGGTATCCTTAAAATAATCTTATTGCTTATATTATTTTTTAAAAGATTTAATTTACTGTGATCTGAAAATCAGCTGGTTTTCTTGTAATTTGAATTTGTTTGTCTGACAAAAATTTAATCAAACAGTTTTATTTATTTTCATTATTTGCATCATTTGGACTGTTGTCCTTTTCTTTATTGCCATATTCACAATGTTTCAGCTGTTGTACACTCCACCCTTCTTCAGGTGATATATGTTGGAATTTTGAATCTACATCACCTGAAGAAGCTCTTTGCTCCCTGCCCATCATGCCAATGTCTTGTACACAGTTCAAAATGTACATACTAGCATACTACCCATAAATAATGACAAGATTATTTATGTATAGATTAACACTTCTGCCTATGACCAAAGTGTCATTTCTTGAGCCATCTGCAGCTGAGTATCAGCGTAGTTTAAGAAGGAGTATCACACACACACACACACACATTGTTTTATATATGTGTATATATTTTGAAAAAAAATTATCATACAGACTAGTAAAAATGGCAATTCTTAAAGTGGTTTTAATTAAATAATTTTTTTTTCCAAGTATGAGATCAGGTAAAGTTTTTCTTAGCTGTATATAAAGTGTTCACTTGAATTTATTCTTGCTTAATAAAAACTAAATAAACTATTTATATTCGTTATTTTTAGATTATTTAGAGTTTAATTTCATCCATGTTGACAAAAATTTGCATGTTTTTCTTTAATCTTCTGCCACTTCCCACACTCACCAACATTTTACTGTTTTCTTCACAAATCTTAAAATCCACAAGAAAATTGATGTAGATTACAAGAACAGAAAGAAAAACTTCCTTCTTAAATAAAATACACAGCCTGTCTCACAGACAGTACCAGCAAACTGTTTTGAACAAAATTGTTTTTTTTCTTGTTGCTGCCAATGTTCTGCACCAATAAAAAGTCTAGACATGTAGAAGTTCAATTCTTTTCAATCATTAACTCCTTTTATTGGACAACTGAAAAAAAAGTTTGTTTGGTGTAGTGGGGTGGGCAGCAACCAAGCAGATTCCAACCATACATTCTCAATACAATTGTTTGGCTGTCTGGGTTAACCTTTTCACACTAATGTAGATAAAAGTGATGATGATTATGTCTTTTGTATCAAAATGATAACAAAGTATAGCAAGTCAAAATAAAGACAGGAAATCAGGCAAGAAAGATTGAGTTATATTCATTATATAAAAAGTAAAAAAAATCTGCCTACTTAGTGAAAAACTACACTGAAAGTCTTGGTTTGGACATACGATTAAACACTAACTTATGACACAGGTGAGATTAAGTAATTTTCTTCCATTAAAACCAGACCACGTAGTTGAATCCAACTATACAGAAATTATGATGATCAGCAAATCAAAAAGCAAGCATTTCACTTTCATTAAGATGGAAGGTTGTAACTGATACATCAGAATTTGCTGACATAATAATAATCAGAAAGGATGTCACTATGATGTTTACTATATATCACATTGCACAAGATAAAGCAAAAAAATACAATTTTTTCTGTCTAGATTACTATGATGCTTACTTAGCTTAATATTGTATTGCATAAGGCATGCAACATAGATTGTTTTTCTATACAGTTGACTATGATTTTTACTTGTATTAATCTTGTATTGTACAAGGATTGGTACATAATTATTTCTTTTTAATTTATCCATTTCATTTGAAACTAATCTTTTTTCATGCATAAATACTACATTTTTTGCTTTTCTCCTGAACTACAATATTTTTGCCTCTGATTTGCTATTCACTAATATTTCCTGCTTGATTTTCTTCACTTTCTGTTCTCTTTAACCTCAATATTTTTGCTTTCATGATATTGTATTTCTCATGCCATTAATCTTTACTGTTTCCTGTACTTTTTTCATTCAATTACTTTTCCTTTCTAATCGACAACATTCTTTACAGTTTAAATACACCTTATTCTGCTTTAATATTTTAAAATTATTTATAATCTAATGTTCTAAGCTTGATCTGAAATATTGAAAATGATTAGCAAATGTATTCATAGTTAATCAGTTTAGTTTAATAACAATTATATGGTACTATTTATTAATATTTCATTGCTTATTTCAATTCTTGTCAGAACAGTAAGACTAGATGCAAGCTGTCTTTTCATTAAATGTTTTAAAATAATTGAATATTGTGTAAATGTATAATAAAATACAAAAGAGGGAAAGAAAATTTGGTAAATATAGTCTTGTGTGCACACAATCACATGACCCTGCTTTTAACTACCTTCAATTGTAATGAAATCTAAATATATAATTAAAGTGAATTTGTACATTTTCTTTGCCAATGGATTAAAATTTTATAAAATGGTAAATGGTAAGAATTTACTTATAGTTCACATTTTTATAATTTATTAAATGTTTACCAATTTATGAATAAAAATTTTCATAATTATTTTTTTATAAATTGGTAAATGTTAGATATTGCATTGCATTAGTCTTAATATAATTGCATCTGTTTTTAGAATGTAAATATAAAATTATTCTTGTAAATAAACAATAAATACATTATATTTTTCTTGTAAATTCTCAAGAAGAAAAATATGTATAAATTCAATTTAACATATGTTTAGGTTTTAAACAGTCATCTTTTGAAAAGTTAAGGTTGCTAAATTAAAGGCAATATGCAAAAAACATCCTTTTGATACTGGTTTTTTTTTTTTTTTTGCATGCATGTAGATTCATGATTAGTGAAAATTTATTTTAATTAAGAAGTATAATAAATGAAAAAAAAAGAAACAAATCTATGAATTTCAAATGACTTCCATGGAAACAGAAGAATGAACAATAAAGATTCAAATTAAAAATAAAACTCAATTCTCAAATACTTGGTTTACAGTAATTTTTGTGGGATAGTTTAGATAAAAACAAATTCTGCTTTTAAGATTAGAAATTGACAGTAGTAGTAGTAGTAGGCCTCTGTCAAACAGGGTTGACCATAGGTAGCACCCTAGTTGTCTGCTTGGAGCATTGGTGTCTGTGACTGTAGAGGCCAATGCAGGAGTCTCTGTTGCAAAGGCTGCATTTGTTTTGTTTCTGGTCTGTTAGAGTTGTCACTTTGCTTTCTGCGAAACCCACCTCTCCATGGCAACTTGTATCAGCTGCTCTTCTCTTGATTTGAGTTGTTAGGCCAGGGTTCCTCTCCATTTGGACCGGTTGACTGCTATGCTCTTCCATGACTGTGTTGTTGCCTACAACCTTCATGTCACAATACCACAGTTGTGGCTGCCCATGTGGGTCTTCTTCCAGAGGCAAGCTCTTCATACAGGAAGTCTTTTGGAATGTGACCAGCTGGCATGCGGTGGAGTCTAGCCAGTGGAGTCTATGCTGTTTAAGGAGTGTGAACATGGTGGGTAGACTTGCATGAGACAGGACCTCAGTATTGGGCAGGTTGTCTTGCCATGAGATTCCCAGTATGTGTCAGATACTTCTCATGTAAAAGGTGCTCAGATGCTTCTCTTGCCTGGCATACAGGGGTCCATGTCTCACTGATATCTTTGTCTTCACTGTCAGCTTGGAGTTGGTCCAAACACGTGTTGTGATTCACACAAGTATTGTGGCTGCCTTCCCAATTTTCTTGTTGAGCTCTATATCTAGGAAGAGGTTGTCAGTGATGGTAGAGCCAAGGTAGGTAAATTGATGGACTGTATCCAAATCATAGTCATTGATGGTGATGACCGGTGGTATCTTGACTCGGGACTGTTTTTTTTTTTTGTTTTTTTTTTCAAGCTAATGGTCAGCCCAAAGTCTCTGTAGGTCTGAGAGGAATTATTTATCAGTGATTGAAGTTTATGCTGGGTGTGGAATGCTGTATCATCAGCAAACAACATCTCTGATAAAGATTTTCATACTTTGATCCTGGCTCTGAGACAGGCGAGATTAAAAAGCCTGCCATCTGATCTCGTATGCAGGTAAATCCCTTCCCATGATGTGCCGAATATGTGCTTTAGAAGTAGTGCAAAGAAGATTCTGAAGAAAGTGGGAGCAAGGATGCAACCCTGTTCCACCCTGCTGCCGATGTTGAAGGACTCTGAGGTGTTGATGTTGAACTGCACAGTCTCCCGCATATCGTTATGGAAGGACTTAGTCAAGCTCTGCAGTTTGGGTGGGCAGCCAACCTTGGACAAGATTCTGAAGAAGCCCTCTCTACTAACAAGGTCAAATGCCTTGTTCTGATCGATGAAAGTGATGTACAGGGGCATCTGCTGTTCTCTGCACTTCAAATTAAAAAATAAAACTCAATTTTCAAATATCTGGTTTAAAGTAATTTTTGTGGGGTAGCTTAGATAAAAACAAATTCTCTTTTTAAGATTAGATATTAACAGTAATAACAATGTATTAAACATTTCTACATTGTTCTTTTAATGTTAATAAACCCTTCACAATGTTTTGCATATTTTTACTGCTAGTTTATACTAATGTGACAAAATATTCTGAAAAAAATCATTTATTCTTTTCAGTGATTTAATAAAGCATTGGTACATCTGTCACTCAGAAGGGATCAACTTTTTAAAGTGACACACCCTGGTAAGTCGAAATGTGGCCTCCCTCTGTCTCTTCTATAAATACTTTCATGGCTTCTGCTCTGATGAGCTTAAGTCACTGATGCCTCCTCAACAGGTGTTTACCCGTGCAACCAGACTGGCAACTGGGTCCCACCCATTCACAGTCAGGTTAGCCAAATGCAGACGACAATTCTACTCCTGCAGCTTTCTCTCTCGCACTTCCCGCCTGTGGAACTCGCTCCCATATTCTTGCTTTCCTGACGGCTACGACCTCCAGAAATTTAAAAGCAAAGTTAATACTCACCTGCTAACCACTGGACTCTAGCTCTCTCCCCTCCCCTGTATAATCTTCACTTTCTCTCCGCCCATGTATCTGTCATTGCACCTGCTTTCTCAGCTTTCTATTGTTCCTTTCTAACTAGCTTGTACTCCTCACTCTTTTCTAATAAATCTTTCTACATTTATGTAACCCCCTGCACATCAGTGGCGTTTCTGCCTTGCTCGGGGTGAAATGATTTAAAAAAAAAAAAAAAAGTCATAAATGTTTTATTAGACTTTAAATGATATTTCTTTTCATGTTAAAATCTCTACTTTTAGTAAATACATCTCATCTGTTTATCCAAGACAAAACCACATCTTGGCATTAGAGGATTAGCAATATAATCAGTTGTGACCAAGACACATTTTGGCAAAACTTATTTCATATGAAAAAATATCAACTTGTTACCTCCATGATGTTTAAGATTATTGCACATTTTCCACTGTCATTGAAAAAGCTTAAATAAAAAGTCTATTTTAAATGCTGATTTTTTAAAGATGGCAGTCTCTTCTCATTGCAGATACTTTCCCCATTTTCTCCCATTTGGCCTTGATAAATATTAGTAATAAAAGATGTTAGTTATAAGGTTGTGGTTAGTTAGCAGTTGTTATTCACTAGAGTTATGAGTTCAATCCTCAATAGGGACCTCATTTCTACTATGACAGAACAAACTAAACTTAATAATTAAAGCTTACTGTGTGGCTGGGATAGTTAGCTATCTGTGAGTGCCAAAATCAGTGTTCCAACTAAATATTTTGTCGATTGATTTTCAAGGCAGGAAGCAAGCCTTTCCCCTTGGAAACAGTTTTTCAACTAACCATTTCTGTTTCATTTTTTATTGTGAATTTTTGTAACTATCAATTAGAGCCTGTTTGATAGTTGAGATAGTTATGTTTTCTAACAGTGCCAGAAGTTAGTGTTCAAGCTTTGATAAAAGCCAGGATTTTGAAAGCTGATTTTCAAAATAAGAATTTATAGTTTATGGGAATATGTGGTTAAGATAATGGTGAAGCCTAAACTTGAACAGGTTAAGATTGTAGTGATCAAGGAAGCATTCTCTTGGGAGCTGGTTCCACAAAGCAGTGGCTCATGGGAAGAAACTGCTCAAGTGGAACCTACATCTCAGGTGAATTAAGTGTGCTAAAAAGGAAGAGATTATGTTGGAAAATAAATGTGTTATAGAGAATTAATGTTTTTAAAGCACAAAGCTGCAGACCTATTTTTTATTTGAATATTAATCAACTTACTTCTTATAAACAAAACAAAATATTGAAAATATCTGTGCTTAAATGTTTCTTTTTTTGTTTTTTGTTTTTTATAATGATGTTCACTCTTTACAAGGCCCAAGTGCCACTTGAGGTAAGAGGTTACAGGGTAAGAGGTACAGTTTATGGGTATATGTTGGGGGAAATAGCAGTTAACCCTAGATTTAAGTTAAGATTCTAGTGATCAGGAAGCATTCTCTTACACATTATCTTGGTTCAATAGTCTTTCTTGCAGAAACTGATCTTGGGAGTAATGATTCCTCTGATTCCTGACATTGAGGTCATCATTTCGTCAGATTCCCATAACTTGGCTTTTTTTATTTCTAACTGTTCATATATGGATAACTATTTGTCATACGCCCTCACCTGAAGTGAAGGAAAAGTGATAGGTACTACAAAATATCTATCACAAAAGCAAACTATTTCTGAATATACAAGTAGCTGCACTCTGCGAACTATTTCTAGATATAAAGTAGCTGCATACAACTAACAAATTTAATATTAATCCAATGCTCACATTAGTACCGACCGAAAGATGTAGATGTATTTCTGATAAAAGCAAGACATCTACTGTCAGTCAGTTGCTGATGTTTATCAATGTTTATTGCATATGAATGCGACTATTAAATAAGAGTGACATTATGAGGTTGAATTTTCTCATTACTAAAATTTGTTTTGACCAACCAGTTTTATCAAATAATTTCTACCATTTAGCAGGTACTGACATGACCTTTGATTATCATAATGGAAATCTGTAATACATTCATTGATTTAAGTTCAGGGTTATTAACATTAACAGAATAATTGAAAGATTCACATCAGCCATGTTACACCCAAA
The DNA here is from genome assembly GCA_037127315.1 of Ascarosepion bandense. NCBI lineage: Eukaryota > Metazoa > Mollusca > Cephalopoda > Sepiida > Sepiidae > Ascarosepion > Ascarosepion bandense. The sequence continues at coordinate 1,578,106 of JBBBDQ010001684.1, forward strand.
TATTTTCTGTCATCCTGATGACGTTAAGATTCTAGCTCTTGCAACCAAGTATAATGATACGAATCTTTGCACACACAAGATGTTGTTCTAGATATAAGTCTTTTCATGGATGTTCTCATTTTAGCAGTTTAGAAATAAGATAACCTTTGGTATATTAGAAGATGGTATTTGTTTTTTTTATTTTCTATTTAAGTCAGAAATGGGCTTATCATCTAGGAGGTGGTGTATCTTTTTACCCTGCCTCACTGAAGCAATGTTGTATATATTTCTTGGGCAGTTGTTGACAAAAGGCATAAAACTCTGTTACAGTAGAACACAAAATTTTTAATACAATGAAAATCTTGTGTTGACTAACTCACTTAGAGTTGTTCAGATCCATTAACTACATTGTTCACTGGGTTATGCTACACAATCTTTCTTGCCAGAATCTATTTTACATATTTATAAGTCTACTATTCATCCATGCATTGAATATTTCTGCTCCATCTGGTCTGGTGCTTCTGCTATGTATTTATAGATTCTTGGTAAAATACAAAGAATAATCTGCAATGTTATTGGTCCCAACTTGGCATCTTGCTTTCAGCTACTTTGCCATCACTATAATGTAGCTTCTTTGTGCCTTTTTTTTAATAAATGTTTTATGGTAATTGTTCTGATAAGTATGTAGTTTTTATGAATTCAAGTGTGCTACTAGGTTGGTGGCAAGGTCTCATCATCTTAGAATTAAAATGGCTAGATGTAAGTATAGGTTCTGTGTTAAGTCTCTACTCTCACACTTCTCACTTGTGGAACTCTCTTCCAGCTTCTTACTTTCCAGTCAACTTGGATCTTCAAAAATTTAAATGCAATGTCAAATCTCTTCTGCTTCCTTAATCCCTGTTCTTTTATTGTTCTTTTTTTCATATTTTTTCACACTCAGTAACCTTTTGTCTTAGTGGCTTTATTGCCTTGCTTGCATGAAAAGATTCAAAAAATAAAATTTCAGTTAATTATGGATCTTCATTTAAATGGTAAAACCATTTAAAAGAATTAACTCAGATTTTATAAACTCGTTTCTAGTTGAGTTAAGATACAAGGCAAGTGTGCTTTCATTGATATAGAATCTCACACACAGATATACTTGTTTAAATTAAATTTTATTTCCAACTTCTGTTGTCATCTTTATTTATCTTTGTTAACCATGTAAATAGTAAATTCATTTACTCCTCCAAAATATGACCACCTAATCATAAGGATGCAACCTTTCACCTTGATAAAAATTGAACATTGTTGCTTGAAACATAAGGGTAAAAATGAGTAAATGAATCTGAAAGTGCTTTTGACAATTTTAAAATTCTTAATCCCATTCCTCCTAAAATTAGATTGTTTTCAGAAGAGAAACATTTTAAGCTTGAAAAATGACCATTTTGAAAAAGGAAATTAAAACCAAGAAAAAATAAATCATTAATTTAGGTTATTTTTATACAAAAAGTATGATGGCAGACATATTGAATAATAATGATGACTCATTCTTCTCCTTCTCTTCCTACGTTTAATTCTCTCTCCCCTTTGATTTGAATCTTTTTTTTTTAATTTATCTAAATGTTATATTAAAAACAAAATAATTACTATTAACCTTTAAACAGCATGCAATGTTTTCCACAGTCATTTTATTACAATTGGGATTTAAATGGAAATATATTCAGAACACAAAAATCTGTTTGCATGTTTTTATTTTCAACCTTTATATTCCTCTTAAGGAACAGATGATTGTCAAAACAACTCTTGCTGTTTTTTAAATGTCCATTTTATGGAATTATTTCCAACAGGTCTTATCTCTCTACAAATGTCAATCTTCAATAGTTCAAGGTCAGGCTTCAGTCTTCTTGTAACCTATTGTTAGATTGTAAGCAGTACAAGTCTTCTTAGATTTTTGTCTGTAAAAAAAAAAAATTGTAGAAATACTTAAGTTTTTATTTTTTTTTTTTATAATTGTGTTGCTCCAAGCAAGGCATTTTACTGCCACTGCTGTGCAGGGGGTTACATCGGAAGAATGTTATGAGAAGGAGTGAGAGGTTGCAGAGGTTGTCAGGAAGAGAGTAATAGAAGGAAGAGAATACTGATGAGAGAGAGGATGTAAGTTAGTGAGACAGGAGATGACTATTGACTTAATATTTAAATTCTTGGAGATTATAGCTGTTGGGAAAGCAAGTATGTGGAATATAATTCCAAAGGCGGGAAGTGCGAGAAAAGAAGATGCTGGAGTAGAGTTAGCAATTTATTGGTTTCACAGTAAAAGGGTGGGACATAGTTGCTAATCTTGTGGCTTGAGGAAATTCATTTATAGCGGGTACCAGTGAGCTAAGTTCATCGGAGCAGAAGCCATGAAAGTATTTGTAGAAGAGACACAAAGAAGCCACACTGCATCAGTGAGAATGCGACTGTATCTTAGCTGCCAAGTTGCGATCGATCACATTACAGATTGTCCATTGGATTTGGTCGAGGACACCTAAGTGGATAGCAGGAGCACCCAACCAGATATGGCAGCAAGATTCAATGCATGAGCGAATGGTAGATTTGTATATGTGCAGGATTGTTTCTGACGAGAAAAACTTCCTGGCCCTACACAGAGAACCGACTTTCTTAGCAGCGGATTTAGCTGTGGATTTTATATAGTTATTCAACTTGAGATCTGATGCTCGAGTTAATTCGAGGAAGCACAGTGTTTTACTTTCAGGGAGAGAAGCCTGATCCATGTTAATGGGTGGGAGGAACGATTGTCTGTGGTGGTTATTAGATAGCAGCTTTGGCAGCGAGGTTTGCTTTGTCAGCCTCATCAGATTTTTTATCAAAGCATGAGTAAACTGTAGTGTTGTCAGCATATATGCATACTTGGGATCTTATTACATCAAGGAGATTGTTAATATAGATAAAAAAAGGGTAGGACCTAGAATAGAGCTTTAAAGAACACCCGCATCCATGTGATAGTATTAAGAGGCTTGTCCGTTCAATACTACCCTCATTGTACGGTTTAAAAGGAAGGACTGGATTAGGTCAAACAATTGTCCAGTTATACCATAGCCCTGCAGCTTGCATAGAAGGCCAGCATGCCAGACTCTGTCAAATGCTATGGAGATGTCAAGGGCAACTGTTCGGGCTTTGCCGTTTTTGTCGAAGGCCTGGTCTATATACTCAGTGATGGTCGTGTGCATATCAGCAGTAGACTTGGTGAAGCGGAAACCATACTGTTTGTCAAAGAAGAGGCTGTGAGATGCTGTACCACCTCAGCGTTGATGATGGCTTTAAACACTTTGCCAAAGATCAGTAGGAGTCTGTAAGGGCGATAATTAGCGGAGTGAGAGGATTCTCCAATATTTTTATATATAGGAACCATGGAGGAGGATTTCCAGCAGGCAGGAAAGCAGGAAGCAGAAAGGCAGTAGTTATAGAGGTTAAAGAGAATAGAGGAGAGTTCTTTAGGACAATGATGGGTATTTTGTCACCACCGCTCGTCTTATGGGGGTTAAGCTTAGAAATGATTTTGAAGATCACCGAGGGAGTAATTAGTATGTCAGTTAGGTCTGGGTTCAGAGAGGGAAGTCTGGTACAGATACTCCAGACGAGTCCAGTGTCGAGTTAGTGGAGAATCTGCAAGCAAAGCACTCAGCCTTGTCTGTTGAAGAGGTGAGGACCTCAAATTTGTTGATTAGAGCAGGGATTGAGGGCTTACTGCTGTTCAGCATGCTTTTACAGAGCCTCCAGTAGTCTTTCGAACCGAACTAATGGGATGCTATGCACTGCTTCATTCTGGCTGCAAACATCAGCTTAGCTTCTTTAAGTACCTTCTTGCACTCATTGTGAACCGAGGCATAAAGGCACCTGTTATGGTCTGATGCATGGCTCTGATAAAGTCGAAAAAAGTGATTTTGGTGGGCGATGGCAGCTAAGCAGGCAGGGGAGAACCAGGGGAATGAGTGGGATTTAAGTCTCAACTTTCTGGCAGGGATGAAAGCATCGATGCCAGCCTTAACCCAAGAGGAGACCTTAGCTGCATGGTCTTCAACAGGAAGGCTAAATACTTTATTCCAAGGGACGTCACTCAGGAAATCATGGAACGGGTCCCAATCGGCTCTTTGGTAGCAGTAAGATATTTTGCTAGTCAGAGGTTCTTGGGTGGGGTGGAGGTGGAAGGAGATGCTGACAGAAACTAACACAAGGTCAGAGTTGCTTGACATTGCAAGTGTCAGGGGTGGAGGTAAAGCACAGACATAGAAGTGAGTTGTGTCCATTAGGGTTATTAAAGAAATATGTGGGGAACTCCACCACCTGCATAAGGGACTGAGTGATAAAAAAATTCAGCAAGATCTGTGACGGAGTTATACAGCCACTCAGCATGATGGGCGTTAAAAGTATATTATATAATTGTGACAAGGCTCTGGTGACAGACAATGTTTGACTTTTTTTTAAATAGGTATTGACTAGTATTTCAGATCTGCATTCAAAACATTTTTGTTGCCTCTTTTCAATGATCTGTTATGATTTTTGTGTGTGCATATATATATATATATATATATATATAAAGTAAGTCATTATGAAATGACAATATATTTAACTCTAACAGCAGGAATCAAAGAACTCTTATTATTCTTTTTGTTTATTCTTGAAAATTTTGTCTATATACTTTATCATAAACATTACCTAAGTATACACACACACAATATAAAATGTTACATGAGCAATGGTTAGTGGAAGATTGTACAGTGTCAGTTTTTTAATTAAAAAAAAACTGACTATATAAGCATTTAAATTTCAGGGTTTTTTTTGGTTTTTTTCTCAATACTGTCCTCTGTTACTAGTAGACATAAATCATTAAACTGGTCCACACATTTTATACTTATAAAAACATTTAATTTTTTTAATATAATATTTTATTAAATAGCTTTCCCTCTGTTATTTCTTAGATCACAAATTGTTAAATGTTATTTGAATTTGACATTTCCTTTTAAAATCTTGTATCTTTTGTAATTTCAAATGTTTACAAGACTTTTTAAATTAAGTTTTTCAATATCTTTGACTATATGAAATAGCCTCATTTTTAATGTATTTCTATAGTAAAATAGTTTGCAATGTACTTCAATAATGGAATAATTTATAAGGCCTTCTTTTCTTTTATATGACATGTCTTTTCAAGAAGTGGGCAATCATAGCACTCCACAATTTCCTGTCCTGTGTACTCCTATTAAAGTCTGTCTTTTTGCTCTCTATTCTCATCTCTGTTTCACCAACCATTTACACAAACTCATTATGCATGTTATAAATATTCACCTTGTCCCTCCACTAAGACATGAATATGACACAAGGTCATGGTTTAATGGATAGCCTGAATGTGTACGAGCAGGCAAGGGCCAAAAATTGTCATTATGCAGCTTATACACTGTAGTATTTATTAACTAGTCAGCAATCAATGTAATGTTCTTCCTCCTGATTTTTCAATCTGTAATATATACAATGACTATAATGAAAATTACAAAAATCATTTTCTTAATCATCAGTTTCATCTTTTCACCTTTACTAGAAATATTTAGTTTATTATTACAGGAGCACATTTAGATAAATAGTGATATAGTTGATGATTAATGAAATTTACATATACCAAATTTCAAATGTAGCTGGCACTAAAATGTATCCAGGTTTCTTTTTGTTTACAAACTCCCACCAGAATTTGCTGTGTCATCGTATATGTAATTATCAGAATGAATATTATAGTCATAACTCCAACCTGTAATATCATGAATTATATATGTAGGTAATAAAGTCACATAAGAAAAAGATATAACTTGGTTTTGTGAGTGACATATTTAGTACACATGAACCCACTGTAACAGATTTTTGAACCACACTTACTACTGTCAATAATTTTCAAGACATGAGGTGAGAGGTATAAATAATATTTTCATTAAATTCAATGATTGTTCATTCATAACAGCAGTTAGATCTGAGATTTTTCCTGTCTTCAAGTTTAGTTTATTAAAGAAAGATGCAGAAACAGTGCTAACATTGTCGAAATATTTTTCTTTCTTGTGACATTTTTACCTGGATTCATTATATACATGTGTTGTAACCCTAAAATGTTAGTGTGTAAGTAATCACCAAAATAGAGGTTGGTAATTATAGTATATCAACAAGTACAAAACTTGCATTCTGTGTGAAGTAGATATTCTGTTAGTGAATCACGAGTCAGTATAATCACTTGATATTTATTTTTATATAAAATATAAAAATTTGGCACAAAGCCAAAAATGGGGATTGGGGAAGGCTGGTCTTCATCTGTATTAAATTTACTTAGCTTGCCTCATTCACTGACCCAAGCAGACTATCCCTTCTCTCAAAACATCACACTCTTACTTCACATTTTTACTACAAACACCATAATGCCTCATAGACTCTGTGAAAATCTAACTAATCCCATTTGTACTATTTGTTTATGGGAAGTGAGGAATAACAAATTGAAAATTTAAAATCTCTATTAATATTTATGCAGTGGATAATATTATTTACAAAAACAAAATTGTTGTTAGTAATAACCCTGCCCACCACAATCCTTAATTGTGACAGAAACATTTTAGCAAAATTTTAGTAGGAAATGTAAAAATCAAACTGTCATTTATTCAAATATACACACAATCACACACTCATTCAAACTCAACAACAAATACAAAATAAACACACTTGAAAATTAAAATTGCCGTGCATCTACCAGAGAACTAACATTTTTAGTCATCTAACAAGGAAACAGGCAGGGAATTAAACTAAAGAAAGTGGGGACAAATAAAAATGAAAGTGGGGTCTATGACTATACATACCCTTTGATGCCAAAATGTTGTATTTGGTCAATGGCACAATCTTCATTTTCAGTTTTGTCATTCTAAAAGGACACTGCTTGAATAATCACTAAAATGGAGTTTGGAAATGATATCATATCAACAAGTACAAGACTCACATGCTGTGTGAAGTAGATACACTGCTATTGAACTGCAAGTCAGTATAATAACTCTCCTCTACTCCAATAGTGTCCATGTATTTAAGAGGATAGGTTCATCCTATTTCTCTATATTGGTAGGTATACAACAACATGATTAGGATTTATAATAAAAAGATTGACTGATTTTCCTTTTTACAATGGAAACTGAAAATAAATAAGAGTTTTTATCAATATTATCTGAAGGGAATGATACAAAGAATACAATATTTTTTTATTTATATTCACATTTATCTTATTTTTTTATTTTTTTAGGTCTGTTAATAATGTTGAAGTTTTCAGTGAGATTCAAATTCTAATCCATTCAAAGCTTAGTTAAATGTATGAGCTGCCTTAACCAATAAGATACTATTAACATTAGCAGTGTGAAAACAAAAATGTAACACTAATAATAATTGTGGAATGAAGTGATGAATTTAAAGGTTATATTTCATCATCTGCTTCTCAGGCAAGTCCTCATAGCTTAAATGTCAAAAAATAAAATTAAAAAATAAACAGTGTCTTCATTATTTACACTATTTACATGCAGACTATTCTCTTGTCATTTCTGTTGTTGTTGTTGTTGTTATAACCTTTCAACTGTTTTGCCCTCTGGCCTTCATCATATGTCAGTTGGGGGTGGGGGTGCTAACCTACATGAAATTCGAACTGAACCGTTATTTTTAGTAACTCAACCTATTTCCAATGAGTCCAAGTGCACACTGCCCAGACCCTCTTTATTAATTAAAGGGTTTAGTTCAGAATTCCATGTCAGTCAGTTAAAGTGCCATATGTGATACATGCTTTGGGCGATCATGTCTCGAAAGAGACATGATTGACTGAACAGAATATTATCCCGCAGTAGGTTGCCATTGCTTTCTGCGGTAGACTGGTTGCCGACCAAGGATATAGAACCCAATCTGTCCTATTATTTAACCCATAATTGGAGGGAAGAGATGGATTAATACCTTTCCCAAGGGTATTTGTGCATAAACGAATGCTAGGAATTCAACTGGAATTCGAACTCGGCTCCCCGATTTGTTGTTCCGAGTCAATATCCACTGCACCACAACACACATCCCATGTAGTTTACTTAAATTGACAAACATCTGATGAAAGCTTGAGGACATGATAGCTGAAATGTATTAACAGCAACAAAGATGAGGACAATTGTCCTCATGTAAAGAGTACAAATAATATCTCCTCATCCAAGAAATTTAGACAGTTAAGATACTTTCATTGTTATTTAATAGACTGAACAAACAATTTTAGCCAACCAAAATTATTCTGTAGCTGTGCACAAAATAATGTCTGAATGTGCTGCAAATAATCAGTGGTTAAGAAATAAGGCAAACGTTACTGACACTGAATCAGGCCATTAGTTCTGACTTCATAGCAGTGTTATACTGTGGAAATGCATTGCAAATGATTTTATTAAAGAAATGCATTTGAAATAATGAGAAAAATAGATTGTCAGTGGCCTGGAAATAAATCCGACATTACTAACAGTCTGATAAGAGCTATCATATAAATAATGCTATTAATTTAATGGAAGTTAAGTTGTATCGGAAAAGAGTAATTTTGTCATAGGCCAATAGTCAGTTAGCTACTGACTCAAAATCTTAAATGTTTGTGGCCTATAAATACTTCAACTTTCATTAGCAATTTATTTTTTTCTCATTGCTTATGCCAGTCTGATATGCTGTGGACTAGAATTGTCAAGAAACAAACAAATGAAGAATGATAGATTGGCTTTGTTGACAAGATAAATCAGCCTGTGATTTGCGCTGGAATCACATAACAGCTGTCAGCCAATCAAGCAGATGCGTTATTCAGTTCTTAGGTTTCATTGTTTTATATAAAATAATAAAGCAGCTTTTTATTCATAAATTGTATAAAAGGGAAAAATATTAATTACAATTACATTGGAAAAGATATTTACAGAGACCTTATATATATATATATATATATATATATATATATATATTTCTTAATCATTTCACTACATGCAAGGCAATGAAGACATTAAGACACAAGTGGGCAATCCTAGAGTATATGAAAAAAAATGTTATTAAGGAAATATAACCATAAAATAATGAGAATTAAGAAGACAAATTTATAACTATTTACATTGCAATTAAATTTTTGAAGATCAAACTTGACTGAAAAGCAAGAAGTGGAAGAGTTTCACAAGCTAAAAGTGCAAGAGAAGAAACTGTTAGCATAGAACTTAGTTATATCTAGCAATTTTGACTGTAAAACATTGCTGCCAATCTAGTTCTCTGCTTAAATTCATAAAGTTAAGATACCGTAGAGGTGAGTTTATCAAAACAATTACCATAAAAGCATTTACTGGAAAGGCACAGTGAAGCTATGTTATGGTGGTGGGGAAAGTGACTGAAGCAGAGATGCTAGGTCAGCATCAATAACATTGTAGATTCTAACATTTTATCAAGAATTTCTAAAAACATAGAACTACCAAACCAGATATGACAGCAATATTCAAAGTATGGTAGAATTATAAATATATCATAAGTTCTGGTGAAAAAAAATTATCTGCCACAAGACAGTAAACCAACTCTCTTAGCAGCAGACCTAGCAATTGATTCAATATAATCTTTTCAGTTCATTCAACTGAAAAATATTAGCCTAAGAAGGCACAGTCAATCACTCTTTTGGGGGTTAGCATCAGCCATGCTTATGCAACTCAAGAGTTCTCTCATACAATTAAAAGAGAACATTTTCATTTTTGAATGCATTAAATTAAGCTATTCCTTGCTCCATTTAACAACAGATTTTAGGTCATTTCTTAGATCAACTGTCAACTTGATGTTTTTGAACTGATCAGACTTACTTACTACTTAGTTAGGAAGATTATATATCAATCTGCCAAAATGGGAAAAACTTACTTTATTGCTTGGTATCAGTCTTTGATATGCTGTTGTCATTATCATCCCCCTTCCGTGCTGCCACCTTGAAGACTGGATTATAGCAATGGTAGCAAATATACAACTGTGTCAGCCACAAAGCTGGCCATTTAAACCGTTAAATTTGAAGATGCAATGTCTTCGCACAGGCAGTTTCCTCTTGGAGATGCCAACAGTCATTATATAATCAACATGTCAGTATTGGTTTAAGAAAATAACCATTTTTCAAACTTGTAAAGTTAGATATATTTTGTTAATATTGATATTTCTCTCAAAGAAATTAGTTCCAGTTACACACATCTGCTATTAACTTGGAACCAATTTATATAACATGAAAAATAAGAGCTAATTTAGTTTAATTTTATTGTTTTCTCTTTTCAAAGAAAATAATGTAGGCTGCAATGCATTTAGATAAGAAAACTGCCATGCCAGTCAAATTGTAGTTCTATCCATCTCGTTGGTATTCTCACTGATCTGTTCTCAACCATTACCATCTGACATTCAGACATAATGACAAATGGTATTAACTTCATTACCATTAAATACATCCCTTATCTTTCTCACTTTATTTCTACCCCCCCCCCCCATCCCCACCCACTCACTCAAGTTTTCTCTCTCTATTTTCATTTCCTCTTCATGGTTATAGTAATCAATAAACTCTTACCATCCCCTCACAAATTATGTCAGCTTTTGTCTTCATTACCGGTATTTATTCAGGACTCCAAGTTAAATGAAACTCACTACAGTAGTAATGTCACACTAGGCAATGCTGTCTGTAATACCCCACTGAACATTTATTAATCTTAGTCTGGCATAGCATCACAGGCATTAGAACAGGGGGTAGGGTACCCATTAAGACCAAACTTTATCAAATATTCTCTAAGATGCCTTGCTATTAGGCTACGACAGGAGTTGTTTCTGCTCTCATTATAATATATATAATTTAGTGACAGATCAGGAAAGCAAAGATTTAGATGTCTAACTTTATGACTGCGTATAAGTTTTTTTTAGTTCATTATTATAAGTATTTACTAAGCTTAGCTTAGTTTGGCACAAGGCTACTAATTGAAATCATTTACTAGAGTAGTAATGAAATCAGTTTGCTGACAAATACTCCATATTATTGGCATTTTTTAAATCAAGTTGGTCTGGCACATAGCCATTATATAGGATATCAATGAGGCTTGAAATCATTTAAATAATAATAATTTTTTTGTAGAGATGCCCTATATATTTATTATATATTTTCTTTGAATGGAAAATAAATTTTGAAGTTAAACATATAACATCTATAGTTACAGGGTTTGCAGTTCGGCAGATCTGCACATTTTCATCTCAAATCACAGAGCTTGTGTTCTCATGAATAATAAGGAACTTTATTTTATTCATTATGCAAATGTGAATTTACAGAATGAATGAATCAGCAAGCCAAATTCTGATTCTGGTTGTTAATAACTTTTGGATAGAAATAATCCCAACCTACTGTTTCATCTGTCAGCCTTCTTACTTGTTAACTGCATATTGGCATACCACAAAAGAAGAGAGGTAATAGTCTGTATTGGGTAAGATATAGACATTAATTCTTCTCATACTAACTTATCAATGCAAGAGCAGTAAATGACTGCTCACTTAGTCATGATAAAGGTTAATGTTCTATGATACTGAATCATACTGTATTGGCAAGGAGAGCAAATTGAGCCAATATTAATGTTATTAATAGGAACTAAGGTTAGATGAGTACAGTGCTAGGACACGTGTGTTGCGAACCTACTGAAAATGAAATTCATGAGATAGTAATCACCACTTCACAGTAAGATTCCTCTTATTATTATTAGTCAGTGAATAATATGTGAAAGTGAAGTATATTGAAATAGGAGTAAAAAGGTTACGTTGCCTCAAATGAGTATTCTCCCTTTCTGCCTTTTAAAAATTGATATTTGAAATTTTTTTTTTTACTTGGGCTGAAACGCGAAAACTAAGCAGTCATTTCCAAATTGTCATAAAAGCCAGTTTTGGTATTTTATAAAAAGTAAGTTCCTCCAATCAAGAAATTTTGGGCACACTTAAAAGATACTTGCAGATAATTCTTGTGCCATGAAAGGATATTGAGTCTAAACCTTACAGAAGCATAAACTGTTCCATAATTCAATGTTGTCAATGACAATTTTGCTGTCAGATCTCATTTCTGTTATTCCTCTTCAGATTTCTCTTTAACTCATCATATGTCATTATTACCATTGTGCCAACTAATGAAAACTTGAAATTGAATCTATCATTGTATAACATTACATTTTGTCTCCTGAGATTGTGGAGCTTTCAGACCTTCTCTGAGCAGGGTATCCACAATTTTGGATAAATGTATAAAACGTATGTATCTCTCAAAGAAGAAAGAGAGTTATATATTTCTCTGTCATACAGTTTCTTCCCATGTGTGCATATCCTAGGTACATCTGTGTTCACATATTGACATTTCAGGTCAGTAACTGACACTGGAGAATTAAAGATTTCTAGCCTTAGTTTGGGGTTGTTTTTCTGGTCAACCTGGCATTTAACTTTGTGCAATCTATTCTGACATGATCTGGGGTGAGACATATACATTATTATTCACATTATTTTTTACTGTCAATAGTGTTATTACTGTTAATAATAATGAGTTAGTTTTACTGGAAATAAGTGACAGCAAGTCTTCTTAAATTCTTGTTAATTTAAAAAATTCTGTTGTGATAATAGATTAAATTCCAATTCTTTTGCAAGGATTTTAGTGACTTGTTCCTAGGACTCCAGTAATTTTTATTGTTTATGCCGGTTGTATCTAGTATTTTACCATCAAGTGACAATAAACACCATATAATCTACAATTATCATTATTTTGTTTGAAAAGAGAAAACAATAAAATTAAACTAAATTAGCTCTTGTTTAAATAATAATCTTAATATTTTTTATTATTAATCAAATTTGTTATTAACATTACAATTTCTTTCTCATAATAATTGTCATATTTAATATATAAACAACTATTACAGCATATAGATTTCATTAGTTTTATATTTATTCTAATTTATTATTGTCATCTTTATTGTTATTAAATGAATTATTGTTCATAATGAGTATTTATGAGTATAATGTTAGCTTTATAACTTTGACAATCATTATCACTTAAATATCTATGTAATCAATTTTACATTATTAATTTATCCTTCTCTGCTTACATGATAATGTTATTATTCCTCTGTCTCAGGCATGTTTTTCTTTATAGTCCTATCATCATTTTAATGTAAGCCATCGTCATGACTTGTATCTTAACTTCTGCATATAGATAATCCTCACCAGTGCTGCCGTTTCCATGACTACAGATAAGTAGATATTTCTGTTATCCCCATCCTACTCAATCCTCACCCTATTGTCACCACACGTTACCGTGTCATTTTTACCTTTGTCTCAATATATATTTTTTTTATTTTCACCAAATTGAGTAAATGCATCTCTTTCTTCAATTTATCCAAGGACAAATGCCAACCCAGCCTCTTTTCTAACAAATGCATTCACAATCTCCTCCAGTTTTCATTTTAATCCATATTCCAAATACTTTTTTTTTATTGACTTTCCTTTGATTATGAGATTTTTTTTTTTTTTCCCATAATCTTTTCTGGTCAATTTCCTCAATTTCCATCTGTATTGGCTGAATATCTTTTCTGTCCTGGAGAGAGTAAGTTCATGAAAAAAAAAATCTGATAGACTCATTTTTCTGTGTCACTCAAATATTTGTTAGATGAGAGGCTTATTAGAACAACACTGCGAAGTCGAGAACAATTAGAGAAGAAAAAACTTAAAACAGGAGAGAGAAAAACGTTAGCAAAAGGAAAGAAGGCACAAAGATAAAAAAAGATGATGTTGAAGTATATAAAAAAAATGGCGAAAAAGAAGGAAAAAGGACATTTTAAAAATAGTCAAGAAAATTTCAAGAAAAAATTAAGTTGAATGAGAGAGAGAGAGAGAATATGTGGCGTCTTTCTTTTTTTTTAATATTTTTTTATTTTTAAGGAAACTTTCTATTGTGCAATATGAAAATGTTAAACAATATAAATAGTACTTTTAGATTTCTGAGAAGCAACCCTACACCTTTACTTTAAAAGCAATGCAAAAACGGATAAGCATCTTATAAAAATAAAGAATAGTGTAAATAGTAATAAACTTGAAGAGAGGACTATTTAATTTCATTATTAAAAGGTTAAAAAAAGAGATAAAATAAGACAAGATATGGAAGAAAAGGAGGAATAAGAAATAGAGTAGAATTAAGAAAAAGTATAGAAAGAAAATCTGAACAACAAAAAGCATTATGAACCAAAATGAAAGATGAAGAATTGTTATATTCTCCTGTATTTCCAAAAACCAAAGTTTGCTTCAGGATTTTGAAAGAAGCACATAAATTTCATTGAGGAATTTAATTTACTTTATTACATAAAATATCTTCATGTGCATGCTTAAAGAAAAATGCAATTTGTTTGACTAATATTTATTCAGTAAAATGCAGAATTCTTAATTTGTTTTCAAATACAAAAGATGATTCAATGATGGATCATTCGAGAAAAAAATGTTCAGTCTGTAAATTAAGGTGAATTTTACTTAGAAAAAAAATTCCAAAGTATAATTTTTAACAAAGCAAACAAGAAACAATGAATATGATACATAACAACCCGTGTGTAATACATGCAGATCAAGAGAATGGTTTATAGCAGAGATTTGCCAAGGAATCAAAAAGAATAAGACAAAAAATGGAAGACTAAAAAAGAGGAGTTTTTGCCAATACCAACCATCAGTTTTTGTCAATACCATCATCATTAATGTGTGATTGGAAGATATTATGACATTATTTATTGAAAGTAAAGGAAGAAGGGAATATATTAGACACAGGATTCTTCAAATTGCTGATGCTAAGATGCACTATGGAGAATTGCTTTGTAGCTAGTCATTGAAAATGTATGAAATGCTTTTGGCCCCTCTCTTTGTCAGAGTAGCAATAAAAATGCCTAAAGATGTTAAAGCTAAAGGCTTGCTCATCTGGTATAAGACATAATGAGAATATAAACAGAGCCAGGTTGTGATATCTTTGGTAATGGCAAGGCCACATCTTCTCTTTTGATGGCTTCTTTCAACCAAGCCTTTATAACTAGATATCAGTCTTCTGCTTTCTCTACCCTGGAACCTAACCCTGCCCACACCATTCATTTCTCACACTGGTTTAAATGTCCAATTATTCCCATTGCTCCCTAAACTGTTAGAGAAGAGGTGGCAGCCTGTAAGTAATCATGTTGGAGGTGGTAATACTAGTTTGCCAGGTGGAGGTGCTCTAGGATAGTATACTGATATCGGTGGTATTCTCAACTGGCAGAAAGTGTGATGAATGAATACAAGTTAAGATAGATTTCATTTGATATAGATAAATCTTAAGTTGTAGGTGGAAACGGGTGGGTAGTGAAGATATGATCCTTCCCTGTCTCTCAGTGTTCTGAATATGGACTTTCATTACACATACATGCAGATTCATAGATTTCTTTACAAAGTCAGAATTTACAAGTGATTATATTCATATAATGAATCTATGTACTGAACAACAGTTGGCAATTTCTTTTAAATGCTTTTTTAAGGTCTGTAGGTATTAAATGTAGTAACATATACATGTATGTGAATTTTCTGAAGAAAGTAATGGATTTTTATTCATCTGACAGTAAACATTATTTTTAGTAGATACTAATATCTGAGCAGATGCTCCATTTCTCTTTTTTTATTAAACAGTATATTTATTCATTACAGGTCAGTAGATGAAAATAACATTTAAAGTGATAATAAAATCTGTCGGATTAATAAAAATCCATTATTTTCTTTAGAAAGATTGCTTCATTTATATTTGGATATGAAACAGTGCAGATATAAAACATTTCAGGAGATCTATGATGGGAGAAGTTTTACTTAAAAGTACAATTCTGGTCTTGCCTGGCTGATTGATTTTTTTATGGTTCAGTTGGTCAGAGTGTACTAGATTTAATGGTAGATCCTTCTACCTAGAGAGACACAGGTTCAAATCCTACCGGAGAGTGTAAAATTTTCTGAGATAAGATTTCTCAAGCATTCAGACCGGTAGACAAAAATGAATAAATATACTGTTTAATAAATAAATGGACTGTCAAGTATCCACTAAAATCGTTTAAAGTGGTAAATACATGTATGTGAGATTATAATTTCTAGATCTTTAGTATCACGTATAGTGAAGTAAATGGAAATTGGAGTTTGAAGATTGTGTTCTATTGATCTGTATTACCTGTTGTCTCACTGATAGAATGATCAAATTTAAAATTTAAATTCTTTGTCCATTTGAAATACATTTATTAAAAAGAATATATTCAGTATAAATATACAAATTATTAAAATGACTTGAAAGGCCCACCTATTTCGGCTTATACTCTTTTCCTATTACTCACAGCTTGTTGCCAGATATTTTTTTTTATTACTAATGTTCACCCAATACAAGGTCCAACATCCACTAAGAGTAGAGGATTACTGTTGTGTTTGCATAAGAAAGGATAAGCACTAGGAGTATAGAGTTGAATTAGAATTTAGAAAAAACAGGGACTCAAATCCTCAACAGGAAACAAGGGATAACCACTACACCTGTTCAGAAGACCAGGGAAGAGTGTAAACCGGATGATAAACAAAACTATTTTATTTTATTTATTTTTTTTTTTCTAGATGGGTTTCTCTCTTCAAATCTTCAACTTTTGATTTTATTGCTCAACTCAGGATAGAGGTTGTTTAAGCTGAATAGGTGAGGAATATTATTCCAGTAGTTATATTTAAAACTCAGTCAAATTGTGTGTATGTGTGTGTGTTTTTTTGTTGTTTTTGTTTTTTAACTAATGTTCACTCTACAAAGCCCAAAAGTCACTCAAAGTAGAGTGTTACTAAAAGCAGTTGTTGTGTGAGCAGTAAGAATAAGAGTTAAGAATTACAGTTTATGAAGATAACAGTTAACCCTCAACATGAAGAGGTTAAGATTGTAGTGGTTGGGACATTTAGCAGTTTATAGAAAGAAGTTGTTAAAGTTGAATACAAAAGGAATGAGGGTGGTTTGCTTTGGTGTACACAGTGTGGCAGATTATAGTTTGTGGGACTAAGGAATGTAGCTCCTCCTTAACATTTTCCATAGAAATAGTGATAGAGTAGTGAGAGGTTTGTAGTAATACTCTTGTAGGAAAGGAGTTGTAAAAATAATTAATCATCCACAAGACTGCATAGATGTTTTTAAACTGTATGTAGATGGATCAGCTCCAACAAAGATATGGAATTAATACTCATTTTTGACTTGTTCTTGATTCTTGTAAAGGTAAATTATAACAGGCGTCAGGTGCTTACTGGAAATTTTGAGGTAATTGACTATTTTTCCAGCATCTTTAACAATGGCTCATGTATAAAATGTTCCACTTAAAGTTTGTGTTAAGCTTAGGACCCACTAAGCATTTAAGACAAGTGGTGCTACTTGAGGGAGTATCCATTCATTACAATAGACAGAAATTCAAGGTCTGCTTGGTGACGATGGAATGTTTCTAGTTTTGACTTTGAGCTATTGAATGTGACTAGCCAGTACACCACCTCCCATTAAATTGGTAGAGCTAAGTCGGAGAAGAGATCAATTAACCATGCTTTAGTTATCTAGATTTTTAGAGGTGCACCTATATACCATTGTATCATTTGCATAGATACCCACAAAAGATAGGAGTATGAAAGAGACTTAATATAAAGCAGAAAATGGTTGAACCAATAAGCAAGCTTTAGGGTAAACATATTGATCACATACACCTCTGAGAACTGGTCATTAACAACTATCTTCATAAACCTATCTGTTAGAAAGAATAACAGAAAACTTTTCCAGGAAATAATAGAGAAAACTTAGCTATATATGCTATCTATTGCTGGATAGCTTGTGCAGCAGCTCTCTATGCCTCACCTTGTTAAAGGCCTTAGATATCTCTAATGCAATTGTTGTCATGATGTATTTTTTAATGCCTCACTGATTCTGTGAGTCATGAGGAGATATCAGCTGCGAACTGAAAAGATCAAAATCTGTATTGTTTGTTGCTTAGGAGATTTTAAGTTGAGGTGATCAAAAACCATTTTGTTGATTATAAGTTTAAAGTGATTGCTGATGACACTAAGGAGGCTGAAAGGCCAATATTGTAACAGGGATGAGTTTTCACCAGCATTCTTTAAAACATGTCATACAGCTGACACCTTCCATCAGCTTGGGAAGGATTTCTCTTTCGGTAGTGGTTAAACAATTTTACTAAGATCAGAGATAAATCAGGCCTAATATTCTTAAGGAAATCACAAGGATTTTTACTGAACCAATAGCCTTTTTAGGATATTGGCTTTTGATAAGTTTTGAGATTTTGTAGGCTGTGATAGAAATATTACTAAGTTTGTGCTTTGTGAAAGTGGGTCGTCAAGAAGGGGATGGCCCTTGTCATCTTGTCTTGTTAGAAGTAAAGGTTATTGGTTGCAAAGAGCATTACCATATCTGTCAAGAATGAGATAACCTTAGGGCCATTTATGATTGTCGGCAGTGATGCTTTTTCCAGAACTTACAGGATCTATGTTGTTTGCTTTCAACCTTGGTTTGGACTGCATTTGTGTGTACATTAAATGGCACAAACACATGTAAGTCACTCACACACAAAACATTAATATGCATAAGTTGCACGCAGACACACATAGACAGAGAATCAGCCTTTTTCTTTTTAATATAGGTAACTTAATGGATGTGCATTGTGGCACAGTGGATGTCAGCTCAGAACGACAAATCGGGGAACTGTGTTTGAATTCCAGTTGAATTTTTTGCATACAAATAGCCTTGGGAAGGTATTAATCCATCTCTTCCCTCCAGTTATGGGTTAAAAAATAGGACAAATTGGGTGCTATAGCCTTGACTGGCAATCAGTCTACCGCAGAAAGCAATGGCAACCTACTGTGGGATAATGTTCTGCCCAGTCAGTCATGTCTCTTTTGAGACATGATCACCCAAAGCATGTATCACATATGGCACTTAACTGACTGGATGACAAGTATTCATATTCGTTTATTTTATTTATGTTTACCAATCTGCTGTACTCGATTCAGTTCTCATCAGATAAGCAAAGTTAAAGTCAAGCTGGTCAGTACCTATATGGGTGACTACTTGGTAATACAAGGTTCTATAAGCGTGATTGTGCAGGTAGTATAATGCATGACAGCTCAGAATTGTTAATAAGAGAGCAGAATTCCAATTCAAGTCAGGTTTATTATATTTACTTATGCCCAAACACCCATAGGAAAGGTATGAATCTGCATTTTCTCCTTCCAGTTAAGGATTAAATAGTAGAACTTGTATCAGTAAATCATTATTATCTCAAAAAACTTCTTACACTCAAAAAAAATATTTTATGGCTTTAAATAACTTGCAAATGGTTAAGCCATGAAAAACAACCAATCAATATTTGGGCAGTAATTTTCTTTTTAAATATATTTATGAATTTACTGGCTAAACTTTTATATAATATAAATCCTCTCATAATTTCAGTTTTCTCTCCAAGTATTATTAAAGCTCAGAACAGTAATTATCAAAAATGTTGATAGTAGATGCAACTGTTTTTATTAGCACTTTGAAATGATTATAAATCTTGTGTATTTGATACATTCTTAAATATTTAAATATGTTATATCCTCATCCAAGTAATTATTCAATAATAATATTTAATTATATAAGAAAGGATGAAGGTTAATCTGAAATTCATTCTTGGTCAAAAACACAAAATCTGTTTCATGTTACTCTTGTATTAATTGCCTACAATTTTTATCCTTTACGTGCAGTTGTGTATGTTATTTTCTTAAAGAAAATATTGATAGCTTTCCAACTGAGACTTGTAGCTACTTAAAGAAAGTGAGTTTTTATTTCATCTAAAAATTTCATTAGAAAAGAGTACTGAACTGTTATGTAATATCAGTCATCTTCTATGGTAGTGAATGTGAGGCAATCTTCTCAAAGATAAAGATAAGATTTAGAGCAATAGAAATGTGGTTCTACAGAAGGAAGCTGAGGATGCCATGCACTGAACATGTAAGTCATGACAAAGTTTAAAAAAAAATGAAAGGACACCTATACTTAACATCGGTAAGAGGTAGTTGTAATTTCTGGAGCATATAATGTAGAAAGTGGGCTTGGAAAATCTGATACAGACAGGATTGAGGGTAAGAGAGAAGAAAATAACATATAACCTACTTAGCAAGCTTGAATATATGAATAGAAGAATAAGGTTTAGGAAATACAATAAAAAAAATAAATTTATCAAGATCTATAAAGAATAGAAAATTGTGGAGAGTCATGATTGCCAACATCCTGAAGGGATACAGCAGATGGAAGAATAATAATTTATCCCAAATTTCAGGAAATCAGCATTTCACAAATTATTTGCCACATTGTAGATGTACTAAGTAATTTTTACAAATTGAATAAACAGTAGCTACTTAAATAAGAATTTTAAGATGTAAATAATCTGAAACTATTAAAAAACAGAGGAACAAAAACAATTTTATAAAAAAAACAAAACTAAAATCCATTCATTATTCATTTACTTTGTAAAAGATTAAAATGTTAAAATTCTACATAGATTAGAAAAAAAAATGCTAACTTTTTTTTATCTTTTCAAAGTGCTGAAAACTTAATAAAACTGCCATTATGGTAATGTGACAGGAAATGGAGGACTGAGTTTATTGCTTCACTTTGCTGATTTTGTCTTTGCTTGCATACTTCATATTTCTGATGATTGGCACAGGAAATGATACAAAGCTGACCCAACTTGACAACCTCGTTTACCTCCCTTTATTTTACAGCTGCCTTAAGTAGCTGATCTCTGATACCAGAAGTGCCCTCAAGTGCATATTATAAATTTATGGTGATGTCTTTGTCTTGTGCTAAAGTAACAATAACAATGGGTTTTTGATGTCAAGGACAATTGCAAAAGACAAGTGATTGGAGAATAAAAGAGAGATAAAAAGTCTTTTACACCTGCAGCTGATGTAAACAAATGTTTTTATGAGTTTATGCAGTATTAGCTTATCTGAACCCATGAATGTTTATTTCTGAACTTTCATTGATGTCAAAAGAGTTGTCCCATTTGCCTGTGAAATATTATTCACAATCGCTTTCATTTTATGAACAGAATATTGCTGTAAAAGAAAGAACAAAAGAAAATGATACATAAAAAATCAGACAATTTATGACAATCCTGTTCCTGCAAAAAGATATAAGACACAGTTTGCCTTATTTAGAACCCTGTCATCAAACAAGAACAGCAATTTGCCTGTGTTTCGATAAATCTTAGTTATTGTCAGGTGAGTGTGTGTGTGTTTAGGGGAAATCTTACAATTATTCATCAACGTTACCAACTCTCATACTTGTTAAGATATAGAAAACACTTGCAGTTTTGGACAAATGAGAAAATGTCACCGTCTGTTGTAATTATTCTGGTCAGGCAATTTTGGAGTGGACATTTTACAAATACATTTTTTTTTTCTTTGATATAAGTATACGGGTTTTCTCTTACCTTACTTTTCAAATATCATTCAAGATAAACTGAACTTTTAAATGTCAAATCCTGTCTCAATATTATTAAGATGCTTATGTTTTTTCACTGGGAGAAATTCTTTGAAAATAGATTTGGCAAACATTATACAAAATAGACATGGTAGAAGGAAATTTGGCTTAAATGTAGAAACAACAGTGAACTGCTCTTCATTTGATGTGGGTTCACTTGCAATTGTTTGTGAAGATAGTGTGGGAAAATAAAACAAAATCAAATGAAATAATGAACAAAAGAAAAAGAAATACATTTTTCTATTATGCTAAGAGCAAAGGAACAAGAAATATGATTACCCCTACTTGGTTATGTCAAATGTCATTAGGTGGCATTGTTGAAGTCTATGTAAAGGCAAACATTTTCTGCTTCACTCTTTTTTTCTCAAAGAGGTAACACCCCATGGTAATTACATTCTGTTTGAGGAATGTTAGTTTCCCTGGTTCACTTTCCAATGACAGCATTCAGATGGGTTTTGGCAGACTTACTCATGAAGTCAATGGCATGGTTGTTCCAACTCTGCATAAAGCTGTCTTGACCATTTTAACGATTATTATCCTATGTGTGTTGTGGTGCAGTGCATATTGTCTCAGAACAAGAACTTGGGGAGCCGAGTTTGAATTCCAGTTGAAATCCTTGCATTCACTTACATGCAAATACCATTGGGAAAGGTATTAATCGGTCTCTTCCCTCCAGTTATGGGTTAAATAACAGGACAAATTGGGTTCTATAGCCTTAGTTGGCAACCAGCCTCCTGCAGAAATGGCAATCTACTATGAGATGATCTTCTGCTCAGTCAGTCATGTCTCTTTTGAGACATGATTGACAAGCATGTATTATGTATGGCACTTAACTGACTGATTCTAAATTCTGAATCAAGAAAGAAGACAGATATACCAAAGAGACATTGAGAACTTTGTTTCACTACAGTCAGGATGAAAAAAAGAACAAGCAGTCCATGATAGAAATCAGTTTTTGTATGCTTTTTCTATCTTCTTTGCTTACATATTGAACATGCACCTTCACCTAAAATACATACAATTTATTAACTTCCAATATGAATAAAATCTATTAAAGCATACAAAACAAATTTTGAAAAATAATACATTCAAAATTAGTATTTTACATTAATATGAAGATTCTTCTCTATGTGCTATGTCCTTTCAGGACATAGGCAATCAGGGACTGCACCTGTCCCGTGTTGTTATTTTTCCTCTTGGTATCTCTCCCAAACTCTGTTCCACCATTCACTTTCTTAAGCCCATCAACTATGTTTCACACTGCTTTCCTCTATCTCTATTTATATTAGATTCTCCAAGCCTTCCTTCCTCACCATGTGTCTCAGGAACCTCAGCTGTCTCTTCTCGATGCTAAGTATGTTTGCTTTTCATTTGAATCATTTTGCTTTCATTTGAATCCTCTTCAAAACCTTTTTATTGCTCACATGTTCAGTCGATGGTATTCTCAGCATCCTTCTGTATAACCACATTTCTGTTGCTTTGAGTCTTTCCTTCATCTTTGGAGAGATTGTCCCGCATTACTTGTCATATAGGAGAACTGATATCACATAACAGTCCAGTACTCTTTTCTGTGTTTTCAATTAATTCATCCTGTCTCTCAATACTTTACTCAGCCTTTAGAATGCATCCTTGGTCATGCAAATATGCCTTGCATCTCAGTGTCACACTTTCCATCCTCTGTTAGAACACTTCCCAGGTATTTACATTTCTGTACCTGCTTGACTTCAGTATCCTCAACTTGTAGTTGACATTTTAGGCCCCTCTTTTACTGATGACCATACATTCAGTTTTCTTGTAGTTTATTTTTAGTCCTTTCTTCTCGCTTTCTTTAGCTACCTTCTGTAGGTCTTGTTGTTTTTTTCTGTGTCTGCTCTCAGCACAGTATCATGTGCATATCTTATATTGTTCAGACTGTGGCCACCAATGATAAATTCTGGCAGGGCTTCTAGTTCTCTCAGAATTGCCTTGCTGTATAGGTTGAATAGATCTGGTTAAAAGAAATATTCTTGTTCTTACATCCGTTTCTATTTTTGTAAATATGCTAAACTCATTTCTTGTTCATATGCAGGCAGTTTGCTACCTGTACAGGTTCTTAATTATTCTAATGTCTTTCCTGAATATGTCTAGATTGCTGAACAAGTCTTTGTGGCTTACTTTGTTGAATGATTTTGTGTAGTCGATGAAACACAGGTAAACATCCTTCTGCATTTGTATTGGCCTTTCCAATAACATTCTGAGCATGAATATTGTGTTCCTTGTTCCAGTGTCCTTGACGAAACTGTACTGTTCTTGTCCTGTCACTGGCCTGATTCTACTGCATTCTCTTTTTATCAGAATCCAGATGATGAGTTTTGTGATGTGACTCATTAAGCCAATTGTTTGGTGGAGTTCACATTCCTTTGCACATAGCTTCTTAGTTAGTGCTATAAAAATTTATCTGTTTAGGTCTTTCTGTATCTCACCACAGTTGTAGATTTCATTTATTATTTCTGTAATTTTCTCTACACCGGATTCATCTAAGGCTGTCAGCTTCTCTATTACAATACCGTCTTGTTCTGCTGCTTTGTTTCTATTCAATTTGACCAGTACAGCTTCCACTTTTTAATATTTCCAGCCCATTAGTATTTCTGTGTGTTTTCAGTTGCTCTCTGTCTTGTCATGGAAGAGATATTCGATATATTCGTCCCATCACAGAAGTATTTTCTCTTTCTCTAATATGAGCATTCCATTTTGTGAATTTCATACATCCTGTAGATGATCATGTCTTTTGTCCTGTTAATATTCTATGTTTTTATGCATGTCCCTTTATTAGTCACTTTCAATTTATTTCCACATATTTGTCGTTGAACCATTCTTCTTTAGCCTGTTTGCATTTGCTCCTTATTTCCTTGTATCATTCCCTGTCTTGACATTGTTTTCTGTTTTTTTGCATCATGTCATGAATCACATCTGTGATCCACTCATTTTTCCATTTACATGTTTTCCTCTGGGATGATGTTATTTGCTGATGTCATTAACACTTTTTTTAGTGTGTCCCATTTTGAATTTCCATTTCTAATTTGTTTTTCATATTTCTTTTTCATGCTATCCTTATATTTTTTCTTTTGCAGGCTGAGGTCATTCACGAGTCTGTTGTGTTGCACTATGAGTGCTGCACTCGGTTTCTTCAGTTTTCAAAGTTTCATTTTTTGCTTACATATAACTGAGAGATGTTTGCTTCTGCAGTTAGCACTTTGACAAATTTTGCAGTGAGCAACTGCATTCCTGAATCTCTTGTTAATTATGTAGTTGATTTTGTTTTGATGTCTCCTCCTGGGCAGCCTCATGTCCATAATCATCTTGGGTGTTCTTGAAACTAGGTGTTAGTTATTACTTGGTCATTCACTGTTCACTGTGCACCATTGGAACCATTTTTCTCTACGGTCATTGCAGTTTCCAGTTCAAAAGTTGCCAACTGTTACATCTTCCTTCTCTTTGCCTACCATTCAGGTCTACCCATGCTAATTCTAATTTCTTGTGATTTACACTGAGCTTTGGCATTGTCCAGTATTGAGTAGAAAGTCTATTTCTGCCTCAGTGCTTTGCATTGTTGGTGCATACACTACTATAACAGCTATAAAAAAAAAAGAGTAAGACTTATAAGGAAAATAGCAATAAAACAAAATGTAAATCGAACTTGTCAAATGATCATAATGTTCCATTTAAATCAGTGACAGAAAACTATTCTTAGAAAGCTCACAGGAAGAACTGCCATTTCATAAAAATACCCAAAGATTTCTCAAATTTTGTTGCTATTATTACCTGGTTAGTTAAATTGGATATGGATGTGGGTTTTACCCACTTTCTTTACTAATAAGCATGTAAGGTAGTCATTGGAGAATGGTTTAGACAAATGCTTATTGACCCATTCTTTTTTTCTGCTAATTATCATACCAATCAACTCATAAGATATTTTGCCAATGTATCAGAACATGAGGAGTGGTCTCATGCCTTTCTTAATAACCATTATTTATACTTCAGGATAATTATAACTTGCAGAATCTGATGTAATATTAATGAGCTAAGAAATTTTAGCAATCAGCTTTTTAGATTTGAAAGAAAATAAATAATGAGGCTTGTATATTGCCTGCTGAATGAAAGAAATATGGTTGGGACAGTCATGAATTAAAATGGAGCTCAAGTTACTGCATATATTTAATGATCTTGAAGTATTCTGTTGGCACTCCCACATTTTTTTAAAACCAACTAGAAAAAAAAAAGCTTAATCAGTGTCATTGTAAGACTGATTCAGGATATGAAGAGGCCTCAAAAACAACAAAAACACAAGTGTTCCATGGCCCTGCCAGGGGTTGTTTATCATCTCTCAGTTACATCTTTATCTTCAGGCAGAGTGCAATTCAGTTGTGGCCTATGTCTGCTGAGGAAAATAAATACTGCAAGGTACCTGCCTGAGGCTGCACCCCTTCCCCACATTGCACGAAAGAGGGAGGATTAGTAGTCACTATCAAGGCCAGCACAACCAATCTTGTCACATCTTGTCTCAGTAGGGAAACCAGGGTAAATACCCAAATGTTCTGTGCCCTAGATAACTAGGATGAAAGTGTAGTATTTGTTCCAGCAGCAACAGCCAATCCACAGCTTCAGCCATCAGCAGCAGTCCTTGCTTGTCCGCCATCATCATTCCTAACATCCATCCCAATGATATCCAATAAACTATCTTTTTTCAAGGTAACATTCTTCAGTAACTACAAATTTGTCCTTCTTAAGACTAATCTATTCTCACCCTCTACATGAGCTTGCAGTGATTTTTTGCCTAGTACATGATAACATTATTTTTGTTCATGTATTTTTTTATAAAAAAAACACTTGGCAATATATTTTTTTTACTCAAATCTTCATTTTGTTTGTTGTTGTCTTCCGTCATTCAATATCTCTTTGCAGGCACCCGCAACAATCTTGATAGCTTTATTAGCAGAGAAGCTCTCCCAATAACCAAATTGTGTAAATAGTTTTTACTATTTGCTATTTTTTTGTTTCAAATAATGAAGCTGTTGACACTTGAACAAGGCAATCATTACTGACAATTGTTTGTATTAATAGTTTTAATAGAAAAAAAAAATATACCTTTTCTTTTAGAATGTAGTTTGAGTCCTTCTGTGCAGCCCCCAATATTATGACCTTGTGCGAGAATTTGCTAAATATAATAATTAAGAAAATAGTACCAAATGAATTTGATAGACAATTATAAGAGATATTATTGTGCTTTGTGTGAAAATCTCAGTTGTTTAGAAAAAAATGCTTGAGAAAAGATTCTTAAAATTTTTGGCTAAAATTAATTTTAATGTTTAAAGCTACTTAAATAGATTAAAAGAAAAAAAACATGTTGCCCAAAATATCTATAAGAACTAAGTTATTTCCTGATGGCAGAGAGGAATTTGATTTGTACAATTCTTATAGGGTTTAAATACAGGGTGCAATAGATGTTGCAAAAAATGGAAATAACACTGACATCTCATTTTAACAGATATATTTACTAAAATTACACAAAAATATTTTGAAACACTAAAGAGTAAATTTATTAAATGAAATCACCAATGGCTTCCACCACAGCTCCATACAATTTTGGAATCTCCTGCAACTTTTCTGGACAGTCTCCTTGTTTAAGCTGGTGAGTGCTACCATAATCTTTGTCTTCAGTTCATCTTTCGTGTTACATGTTTTTTTTGGTTACTTGTTCAACTGCATTGGTTTCTCCTGTTAGTGTGGCTTGGTACAGAGTCCTGATCTAGAGCAGCACTATCTCCTCAATGCACTTGATTTAGGCCTCCGTGTTGCGTCTGAAGCCCTCAATAACAAATTTAGGAGTTTTTTCTAATTAGAAAAAAAAAAAAATGAGTTTTTGGAGCTGCTGTACCTTCATAATCAGCATTAGACTCGGCCAACTTCATATTGAAGCTTCTGACATGAATGACAAGCAGTACAGCATGCCATTCCCAAATTTCTGGTGAAGTAAATTAGGTCCTGGTGCTGTTTTTCTCACAAATGGTGCTCAACTGACCCTAATATATTGTGCAGTTGACAAAATCAAAAACAGACAATGCATATGCACAAAATTAAAAATATAAAATGATGACAATTTACCTGTTGCACCCTGTATAATGACATCTATAAACATTACATTTATATACTCACTGTTTATATAACACTGTTGATTTCAAGTGATTGGGTTTATAAATAATTATTAAAACTTTTATGTACTCAACTGATTAGTTATGAGGTGACAAAGCAAATTCCGGCTACAGAGGGCCTAAAAATTGAAATGCAATATTTTAATATATTTGAATTTAGCCTTACATTTATCACTGTTCATTGATAATATCCTTCAAAATTTATCAGTTTCTGCACTAACAAACAAAATATTTTTCGCAGCTAGAAAAAAAAGTGTATGCTTAAGCAATAAATTTTGCAATGACTTTTCTTTTTGCTCTTGCTTAATTGAAATTTATTATGCATTGAAATCAAAAAGAGTAAGGGTCAGGAATTAATGCAAGTATTACTAGGGTTATTATATATATATATAATTATTGCTTTGTAGCATTGTTTTACTATAGGAATGCATTGCCAATGACGAAAAAGAGTTTGTCACTAGTGAGGAATGAATGCAAGCATTACTAAAAGAATAGATATATATATATATACTTAGTTTTTGGTCATAATTAAATTAGACCAGTGAAGGTTGTATTAAAAAGTGTTCAATACAATTGTAGAACTTTTTGAATATTTTTCATTAGTAATCGAGTTATTATGTCACCCAATTTTCTACCATCTCGTTTCTTCAGTCGATTGATATATATATATATATATATATATATATATGTACAGAAAGAATGAGCAAATAGGTAAAATCCCAAAAACCAGATCCTATTAAAATTAAAAATGATCAAGGTGGAGGGCTTGATGTAAATAGTATTATTCAAATATCCCTTTCCTGCAGAATTTGGGAAAATGAAAGAAGGACTAAACCCCATAGTTAGTTGGAAACTGATAGGCTCAGCCCTCACCCCCCAGAAGCCTTTACGATAGATGTAATCTATGTTTAGTTGAAAAAGTTAAAATAATAAAATATCCTAATCAAAACCTACTTTTGAATTTACGTAAAAAATTCATAAGCAAATGCTGCCATAAATCTAAATTTTTTAATTTTAAATTTTAAATTGTGACTTTTTATATTTTTAGAATTTTTAATTGTTAATGTTAATTTTATAATTTCAATTTAAGTAATTTAAATTTAAAACCTCCTATTAAATATCCAGTACTAATCTTAGTGTTATAAATGCCCTATTTTCTTCTTTTTGAAATCTACAAACTTACATATACTGACCTACAGACCATCTCTTTAATCTTTACCTATTTACAGCCCTTTATATTTTATTTAGATTGCTACAAATCTTAATTTCCATTTTTGTTTTTCAAATACCTAATTAAATGACAATTTTATAGAGATCTACTTTAACATTTATTTTATATTTTTTTTTATATATCTATAATTTCCTATAACAATTTTTACTAGGTCAGGTATTTTTCTTAAAATTGTGTGTGTGGGTATGGATACACATATGTAAGTGTATATACATAAATGTGTGTGTGTGTGTATGTATTATGTGTTTAGATTTGTGTGTATGCATTATGTGTTTAGATTTGTGTGTGTGTTTTGTGTGTGTGTGTTGTGTGTGTATTGTGTGTTTAGATTTGTGTGTGTGTATTGTGTGTTTAGATTTGTGTGTGTGTGTATTGTGTGTTTAGATTTGTGTGTGTGTATTGTGTGTTTAGATTTGTGTGTGTGGATTGTGTGTTTAGATTTGTGTGTGTGGATTGTGTGCGTGTGTAGATTTGAGTGTGCGTGTGTATTGTGTGCGTGTGTATTATGTGCGTAGATTTGCGTGTGTATTGTGTGCGTAGATTTGAGTGCATGCATATTATTTCTTTAGATTTGTGTGTGTATGTGTGTATATATATATATATATATATATATATAGATTTGTGTGTGTATGTATTATGTGTTTAGATTTGTGTGTATTGTGTCTTTAGATTTGTGTGTGTATATATATATATATATCTATATATAGAGAGAGATATGTGTATATATGTGTGGTATATATTTAAATGCATGTGAATGTTATTTGGTAAAAATATGTGTATAGTGTATATATATATATATATATGTATATTTGGTGTGCTGGTGTATATTATTTCTTGTTTATATTTGTATACATGTGTATGAGGGTGGTGTGTATATGTATTTGTATATGATGTATATATATATATATATTTAATCATATCACCCCAAGCAAGGCGATAATGCCACTGATGCGCAGGGGGCTATGTAAGGGTAAAAAGAATGGAAAAGAGAAAGCCGGAAACCACATCCTAAACAGGGAACAAGGGATGAGCCTCTTCACCTGTTCAATAGATGTGGGTGGAGTGTGAACCAGGCGATAGTTTAGTCTATCTCTACTCCAATTGAAAAAAAAAAAGAAAGGAAAAGATTGGAAAAGAGAAAACTGGAAACCGCATCCTAAACAGGAAACAAGGGATGAGCCTATCTATCTATCTATCTATCTATATATATATATATATATATATGTGTGTGTGTGTGTGTGTGTATGTATTTTAATATGTGCATTTGTATATGTGTGTGTGTGTGTGTGTGTGTGTTACAGAAAATCCCGAAGATTAATGAAATGGTTTTAACAACCAACATATTTCATTTCTTTGTTTGAACATTATTCTTAATTGATACTTGTATTTGAGTAGATATTCTGTTTTTAATCAAACAGTATATTTATTTCTACCAGCCTGATTATTTACGATAAATTTTATTGTGAAAATGTATCTTATTCGGCAGGATTTGAACCTGTGACTCCTATTAACATAGAGGAAGCCACCAATTGATCTGGTGTGTCATAGATCACTCAACCACAAATAATTCCACAGTCTAATTGAAGTAAAATCAAGCCTTATATAACACAATTTTTGATTTTATGTAAATAGCCATCTCTACTCTGAAATGTTCAAACAAATAAATGAAATATGTTGGTTGTTAAAACCATTTTGTTAATCTTCGGAATTTTCCATGACATTGTATGTTTCCATTTGTTGACATTATGATACATTTGATGTATGGTTCGAATTCTACTGAATGACACACATTTTAGTAACAAAATTCATCGTAAACAATCAGGCCAGTAGAAATAAATATACTGTTTGATTAAAAGCAGAATATCTACTCAAATACAAATATCAATTAAAAATAATGTTCAAACAAATAAATTAAATATATATGTGTGTGTGTGTGTGTGTGTGTAGTTGTGTATGTGGATATGAATATGGGGGTGTGTATATACTTATATTTATATATTAATTACCCATTTCTCATTTCAGACCTATTATAATATTATCCTTATTTATTTTTATTCTATTAGTAGTTTTTATATCATCTAAATAGTTCTGCCATATTATTAATTTAAACCAAATTTTTTTGTTATATATTTAGCTCTGTTAAAAATTTAATAATGTCTCCTTTCTATTCTTCCTCCTTCCTTATTTTTTATATAACTTTCCCTTTTTCTTTCTTTTACATCACTTTCCTTTCATCATCTGAAGCTGTTGTCAGTTGTTACCTTGGCTAAAGGAAAAAAAAAATATTTCATGTCTTATTTCTTTGTTAACTTCCTCCTGTCTACCCCATTTGTCATTTCTTTTCTTTATCCCATCACTTCTACTCCTGTGACACGGTTAAATTTTGATTTTTGATTCTTTAATACAGACGTAATTTAAAAGTCTTCTAATATTGCGCATGAATCTCTGTCTATGCTCTTTTGTTTTTCTATGTCTGGACAACAAATTTTTAAAAATATATTTTCTTTCTTAACCTCCCCCACTCCTTTTTTTTTAACTTCCTGTGTATGGATATGTTTTTGGGCTCCTTCCAGTATATGAATTTTTGTATATTTGAATTGATAAATTTTTGTTGTTGATTGTTACTGAAGAAGCAAGAATTTTCTTGCTGAAATAGTTATTTAACAAATATAAATTTGGAATTTATTTACATATTATATATATATATATATATATATATATATATATATATATATAAATCGTTTCCTTTTTTTTTTTTTTTTCCTGGAAAAATGCATTGACATTCAAGACAAATTGTCAATGATCAGGGAATTCACGCATTACTAAAAAGTAGTTCTATTATATGTATTAGATTATATTCCTATTCTGATGTGTTTCAACTGTCATTTTCAGAAAAATGCAACAAGGAATATCTGATTTTGTTGCTACCACACAAACAGATAAGGTAATTATAGATAAATGATTTGCCCAAGTGATCATTCAATCACTTTTCTATTGCCATCAACCATTACAGCATCCAAGTAACAAACCTTAAATTAAGACCACTGGTTATAAGACAGAATGTACAGAGCCAGCCATGCCTATACCAAGCATATTATTCTAAATGTAAACAGAAACGGTCACTGACATAATTAAAATTAATTTTCTTACTGATAATTCTTACAATCACTCATATTCCACCTCAGAAAGAGAAGGCTGCAGTGTAAACTTGATACACCTTTCAGCCCTTAATCTCATTCTTGTACTCACTGTTGATGGACCTGTCTGATGCAGATCTCACAAATCATCAGCAAGACTGCAGCTAATATAAAATGGCCTCCTGATAATTTATATAATACCATTTAAAATTTTATAACTGTTATTATCAAGAAATTAAAGAAGCAAGTGTTAATATTTCAGGTACTTGGATGTACATAAAACAACAGTTACTTTAAATGCAAATTGGACAAGTGTTCAACTAGAATTTATCATGCTTCAGTGTTTTTGCAGTTGCTTTTTTAAATAAATCTCTTTGTTATCACTTGTTTCCTAAAAGTCAGTGAAGTGCTACCCATATGAGTGATCACATCTCGAAAGAGACATGACTGACTGGGCAGAAAATTTTCCCACAGTAGGTTGCTGTTATTTTCTGTGATTGACATTGCCAACAAAGGCGATAGAACCCAATCAGTTATGTTATTTAACTTATAGCTGGAGGGGAAAGAGGCAGATTAATACCTTTCTGAATTATATTTGTGCATAAGTGAATACAATGAATTCAACAGGAATATGAACTTGACTCTCCAATTTCTTTTTCCAAACTGATATCCATTGCACCACAATGCACATCCTAAAAGTACCTGTGGGAAAATAGCAATCAGGAGGTTCAGTCCCAAAAATTATTAAGTCTAAGGTTGTAATTCTACATGTCAAATCTGTCTTGCAAGTACGTCAGAAAACGCTGGAGGAATAGATAAAAAGGGATCAAAAATTCATATCCACAACTTACAATACACAACTACCTTTTTCCTCCACAAAGAATTAAGTCTCTCCTCTGTTGTCCAAAGTAATACAAAGAGCACAAATTTTTTTTCTTAGGTTAGAATTGTTTTTGTTTTTTTGTTAATATTGAACTATTTCAGTGTGTTTTTACATGACAAGTAATAATTTTTTAGTAAGGAAAAAAATAAACCAATTATTTCTCAGTAAAACAGTGTAAGTGTAAATATTTGGCGGGGAAAGCTGAAAAGTTTTCAGCTCAACCCACTTGCGAAAAGCTGATAAAATAATCTAACATCAAACTTTTTATTTTGAAAGTGCTTTTTATTTGGACTGAAAACTTTTCAACATGCCTGTATGTACATATTAAACATTTCTCACCTGTAATCATTATTTAATAGTGGAAATGGAGTGTTCAAAGTTTTTTCAAGCAGAAAGATGTGAAAAGTCACACATGGCATGTGAGGGCTTGGAATGAATGCTCTTTTATCAAAAACAACACAAAAATAAATTACTACATTACAGTAAAAAAAAAATGAGGGAAAATAACACCAGAGACAAAACCCCCTTGAAAATGTCTGTGGAAGTCAGCGAAAATGTTTGGGACAATAAAAATTATAGACAATTTTTATATTCCTTAATTTCTACAAAATGGAAAAATGTCAAGATGCTGGAAAAACTTAACAAAAATTGAATTATCTTCTTGTTAGCCATATTTAATGAAAGAAAATAACACCAGAGACAAAACCCCCTTGAAAATGTCTGTGGAAGTCAGCGAAAATGTTTGGGACAATAAAAATTATAGACAATTTTTATATTCCTTAATTTCTACAAAATGGAAAAATGTCAAGATGCTGGAAAAACTTAACAAAAATTGAATTATCTTCTTGTTAGCCATATTTAATGAAAGATGCTTGAAATAAAGGTTGCTGCCCAAATATGCATTAATTTATATATATATATATATATATATATATATATATATATAAAGTCATCTGCAGACAGATCTGTTTTGCTGTATCACAGCGCATCAGTACAGTTATATGGTGGTTGTCACAATGCAAGTATCACCATCACTGACATATCCAGACCTTCACTTACCCCCCAGTAACCTCCTGCATTCATTGGTTATGTGAATGACAGTGGCTCATAAAGCCAGCAATCGATATGCATTTCTTTACACATATATGGCATATTAAATCATCTCCAGGTGATGGAAGATGACTTTGATCATCATCATTTCTAATGTGCTCTTTCATATTCCTTGTCAGATCTGACCTGGACTTGCACACCCTAATGCAGGTTGGGCATTCAAAGCATGCTCTTACGAAATTGTCATATACCTCTCTCTTCAGTTCTGCATATTTTTGTGATGCCTCATGGAAGGTCTTGATGCTGTCAGCAGTATCAACTCTCCAAGAAACCCAGTCTTTTAGCTAGAGTCTCCCAGTTATCCAGACCAACATTGCACTTGCATATGATTGTTTAAGGCAATCTTTGTAACAAAGTTTGGACTTGTGCTGCGGTCTTTTTCCCATTTTAAATTTTCCTTATGGATAACATGACCTGTCCATCACAATCTGTACTTGTGTATAAGTGTTTCCACTGAGAGTGAATTGTCCCTTTGTAGAACAACAGTATCAGGTGTGTGAGACATCAAGTGGATTTCAAGCACAGATCAGCATTGATGAAAACATTCCAGCATCTTCATTTGTCTGCGATAGACAACCCGTGTCTCATATAAATATAGCAGAGATGACATAACATAGACATTATATATTCTAATTTGTGTCTGCTCTTTTATGCCCTTCTAGCCCCAAACACTGACTTTGAATGCTGCAAATGCATCAAAGGCCTTCTTAATTCATAATGCTATTTCATCATCAAGAGAGCAGTGAGGGTTGAGGGTGCTACCAAGGTATTCAAATTTGTCCATTACCCCAAATAGACTGCCATCAACATAAATTGTTGGCTCTATATACAGAGTTCCTCGGACAGGCTGATACATCAGTATTGTCTTGTCAAGGCTGATGGACAGTCCAAAAGCCTTACATGACCCCAATAGTCAATCATGGACTCCTTTGCATGCTGAATTGTGTGTAAAACCAGGTCACAATCATCAGCATAGAGAAGGTTGCACACTAAACTCAAATAGACTTTTGTCCTTGTTGCAAACCTACATGTTGAAAAGCTTATCAGTCAACTTGTCAGTCAGTTAAGTGCCATACGTGAAACATGCTTTGGCGATCATGTCTCGAAAGAGACATGACTGACTGGGCAGAAGATTATCCTGCAGTAGGTTGCCATTGCTTTCTGCGGTAAACTGGTTGCCAGCCAAGGCTATAGAACCCAATCTGTCCTGTTATTTAACCCATAACTGGAAGGAATAGACGGATTAATACCTTTCCCAAGGGTATTTGCGCGTAAGTGAATGCAATGAATTCAGCTGGAATTCGAACTCGGCTCCCCGGCTTCTTGTTCCGAGCCGATATCCACTGGACCACAACGCACATCCTGTACTTTATCATAATACCAACATGGCTGTTTCTGAATGCATGAAGTATCATTAACAACAATGAAGATCTTCCTTAGATCTTGACTCCATTTTCAGCCCTGGTGTGCTCCATAAGCACACTGCCAAAATTGACATAAGCTTACATACTATAATATTAGAGTCTCTGAATCTTGAGCCCAATTTTGAAAGGATCCTCAAGAGACTAGCACCATTAATAGTGTCAAATGCCTTCTTTAAATCTACAAATATTTGATAAAGGCCTATTTGTTGTTGACAGTTATTTTTCTAAATTTGTCTCACTGTGAAAATCGTATCTGCGGTTCTTCTATGGAGAGTTTAATCTTTTTATCTCCAGCATGTGCGTTGTGGTACAGTGGATATCGGCTCAGAACGAGAAGCCGGGGAGCTGAGTTCGAATTCCAGTTGAATCCATTGTATTCACTTACGCACAAATACCCTTGGGAAAGGTATTAATCCGTCTCTTTCTTCCAGTTATGGGTTAAATAGCAGGACGGATTGGGTTCTGTAGCCTTGGTCGGCAACCAGTCTACCGCAGAAAGCAATGGCAACCTACTGCGGGATAATCTTCTGCCCAGTCAGTCATGTCTCTTTCGAGACATGATTGCCCAAGCATGTATCACGTATGGCTCTTAACTGACTGACTGATTCAACTCAAGCACAATGGTGATCAGGTTACAACGTGGATGCATCCCCTATTCACGCCAGTGGCATCTCATTGATTATGTCATTGTCCACAGGAGATGTCCATATCCTGATGCAGATTGTTGGACTGATCATTCCCTTGTGAGGGCCAAGATGAGCTTTGTTCTTAAACCAGCAACTAGACTAAGCAATGGAAACTCTCCTGCATGTCTGAATGTTGCAAGATTACACTCCCTGGAAACGTAAGAATCACTAAAATGATGATTTGCTGAAATCAATGATACATTTTCAAGGGACTCCATGAAAAAGAATATACATGAAGCAGCTGAGGAAGTTTTGGGGTAAAATTACATCAAGACTGGTTTAATGAAAATGAAGATACTATCAAGAAGATCATTGCAAGAAAGAATCAGATGTGAAGTTTTGTGTTGCCTCCCACTCTAAAAAAAAAAAAAAGCCCGTCCAATGAACAACACAGTAAACTCTACAAGGAGTTTAAATCTGCAAAAGCAGAAGTTCAATGTGCTCTTCAAACTATGCAGCAAAAATTGTAGTCAGAATGCAGCGAAAAATGATGGTCAGAATACAGATGAAATACAGAATGCAGCGAATTCAAATAATACCAAGCAGATGTACTGCTTAATGAAACAAGTATATCGCTCCAGATCCACCATAATCACTCCTCTCACTATATATTAGTCATCCACATAGAAGCCTGTTTCGCTGTATCACAGCTCATCAGTGTGGCTAGACGCATCCACTTGCTTCTGGCCAGGATCGAAACTTGACCGATTTGGTGTCAGTCGGAGTCGCTACTCCCTAAGC
This sequence comes from Ascarosepion bandense, assembly GCA_037127315.1. Taxonomy (NCBI): domain Eukaryota; kingdom Metazoa; phylum Mollusca; class Cephalopoda; order Sepiida; family Sepiidae; genus Ascarosepion; species Ascarosepion bandense. The sequence goes on from JBBBDQ010001684.1 coordinate 1,615,110, forward strand.
CATCGACACATGGAATCAGAGAAGGGAAATTTTAACGTGTTGCATATAAGCAGTGTATACACACGCCAGTCACCGAAAGAACTCAATTCATTTCTGAAAAGTCACGCATATAGCAGAAGTGGAAACTGTTTTTAAAATTTTCTTCTCCATTTTTTTTTTTTATCATCTCACCCCAAGCAATGCATTCTACTGCCACTGTTGTGCAGGGAGTTACATAGAAGAAAGTGATGAGAAAGAGGGGTTAGTTATAACAAAATGTCAGGAGGAGGGTAAGAGACGGATGAGGATACCGAGGATGTGGGTGGAGTAGATGGAAAAAAGAGCTTGTGAGAATGGATGCGAGTTAGTGTGATAGATGTCTATTTAGCTTACATATAAATTACTCGAGACTGTAGCTGTCAGAGAAGCAAGTATATGTAAGGGAATTCCACAGGTGGGAAGTGCGTGAAAAGAAGCTGTTAGAGTAGAAATTGTGGTTACACTTTATCGGTTTCACTGTAAAAGAGTGGGACCTAGTTGCTAATCTATTAGCTTGTGTAAATTCATACGTAGTGGGCACCATTGATCTAAGTTTATTGGAGCAGAAGCCGTAAAAGTATTTATAGAAGAGACACAGGGAAGCCATGTCACGCTGGTGAGAGAGTGACTGCATCTGGGCTGCCAAGTTGGTATCGATCACATTACAGATTCTCTGTTGGATTTTGTCAAGAACCCCGAGGTGAATAGCAGGGGCACCCAACCAGATGTGGCAGCAGTATTCAGTACACGGGCAAATGGTAGATTTGTATTTGTGCAGTATGGACTCAGATGGGAAAAGCTTCCTGGCCCTGCACAGTGAACTGACCTTTTTAGCAGTGGATTTAGCAATGGATTCGAAATAGTCATTCCACATGAAGTCTGCTGAAAGTGTGAGGCCAAGGAGACGTAGTGTTTTACTCTCATGGAGGCTAGCCTGTTCCATGCTAATGGGGGGGTAGGGGCAATTGTCTATGATGGTTAATAGATAGCATCTTCGTTTTGGAAGCATTAAAATTTACGAGCCATTTCTTTCTCCAGTTCACCATGGATTGGAGGTTCTTATGCACACACATACACACTTTTTTCTTTTTTTTTTCCAGACTTTTAGTAATTTTGGTATATGTGTCTGGTAATTGTCTATAACTTCAGCATCACATCACTGGCATCTGCATAGGCTGTCTGCATGCATTTACAGGTTTTCCAACTGATTGAATATTGGAAATTGATTTGTAGATGTTTGTTTCTTTTACCTCACATGACCAAACATTTGTCATGCAATGGAATCAAACTCACTGGTAGTGCACAGTATGTCATTTCTGTCCGCAGCTGAGATTTAAGTTGGTTAGTTTATTCACTAGAAAAAGAGAAAGAAAATGACAGTGAATAATACTGTGACCTCACTTGTGTTTAAACAGTAGACAAACATTTAATGTCCAAATTTCAAATTAAATATCTCATGTTGGAATTTAATTTTCTTCACATCTAATACTTTAAATTTTATCTTAATTGATTTATGTTAGCATTACTGATAATTAAGACAAAAATCCAGTTTTTATACATTCTTGTTATATTTAAAATGGGATGGCATGTCAGTCTAAATATTGGTTGCATAGCAACAAACTAATAAATATAAAAATCAACTATTCCAAATTTTTATTTTAAATTCATTTTAAAATGTAAGATTTTTTTTATTGTAACTTTTTCTAATGTCAGTGAAAAGGTATCAAGAAGATTATTCAACCTCTTGATTTAATATTGATATATACATATATTTTCCTCATTTTGTTTATTTTCATAAACTTATTAACCATAAAAAAGGTCATTTTAAATTTACTAAGTTTAACTTCATCTGGCAACAAAGTCGGATGAAGGTTGATTAATATAAGGATATTATATTCTGCTCATCTTAAAAGGTTAGCATTTAAAATCTTACCTTTTAATTCAGTTTAAATACTAAACACTGGTTTCAGTAGAGAATATGCAACTATTTCAGTTTAAGAATGTTATTTTTTTTCAAGAAAATGCATGATACTTGAATTTTAATCATTTTTCTAAAAGCTTTCCTTTGGAAACTTTCATATAAATGAAAGAGACAAACTAAAATAAAAAAAAAACATTTAAACTGTGTTTGAATATAGAAATATTGTCTCAATTTACCAGTGAATTAGTTATTGTCAGTCTTCTTTTTGTTGCCAGCTTCTCAAGATTGGGCACTCTTTTGTCCAATGCATCCTGAATTTAGGAAATGTATTTCTTCACAAACGAAATCGTTGTAGATATTTTGAGGAGCTTTTATGACCAATCCTTCCTTTTTAATTTTTAAGGTCTAAATATATTACAGGTGACTACAGATTAATTTGTATAGTATTTTATTAATAACATTGTATTTTGATTGATGAACAATCTTTTCCTTGATTGGTTTGATGCAAATATGAATAGAATCCAGACCAAAGGGCAAGGGAAGTAAATTTTGTTTTATGGGTGAAAAATGAGAATGCTAAGCTGTATTTGTTATCTTAGATTTTAATTTAGAAAGAATTTTAGTAATTATCAGGTTTTTCATTTACAAGATCTAGAATCCTTTGTAATCTTTAAATCTTCCTAAAATAAATTTTATCAAGGAATATTTTGATATTTTCATAAGTTTTTAAGTTATTTGTTTTTCAATTTCAGATTCAGAGAATAAAGATGTTTTTGTTTTCTGTCAATTTTCCCTTTCTAAAAGATTTTGTGCCATCTGACATTTTCCCAATTCGAAGTATTTTTCTCTTCCATTATTTCACCAATTTAGTATAATTTATGTATTCAAATAGATAATGTATTATGAGTTTCATGTATTACTTATTTTAGAATAAACATGACCATTTGGATTGTATTAGATCTTCAACCTAGAAATATTTCTATCAGATTAACTGATAGTATTTTAACCAAAACACAAATATTCACTTTACAGCTCAATGCTGCTTTTATTATAATTTCTTTTTTTTTTTCTGGCAAAGTGAAGGTTGCATGACATTATTTGGCATCTTCAATAACAATTTAGCAAATGTTTATCTATTCATTCGTCTACACCAAGTAAAAAATATTTTGATGCAGTAATATTATACATTCCATTAGTATGGCTGTTTTTAACTTTAATATTTTTTCTTTCGTACATATCTTGAGTTTTTTCAGTTATAATTGCAGCCTTAAGTTACAAATTCTTAAGTACTATACTTATCATAGCTGAATTTTGTCTGTGACCATGTTTAAATCTCATTTTCTTGATTTTTAAAGCATAGCATACAGACTGACTAAATTTGAAATAAAAAAACGGCTCAATTTGGTTCTACTTCACCAGGTTTTTTTCTGCTAGTGCCAGGAATATTATGTGTAAGTGATGTTTCAGAGTAAAGGTAAAGTTAGTGGACAGAACATTTGAAAGCTGAAATCTTTACATGTGATATCCAAATGCAGTTGATGCTAAAATACAAATGTGATTATTTGTTGTTTCAGCCATTGTATGCTCCAGCCTTCTTCAGGTGCTCAGAATTTCAAATGGAACCCCTTATTTCGATCACTAGGGTATATCATTCTCATTCCATGTGCAATGCTACTTCTGGTAGCCATGTAGTTATCTCCCCTTAACTTTTTAAGTGATTTGTTCACTACTGCGGTAGCCTGGTATTGAACTCAACTCTGTGGGTCAAGTCACTGGAACTAACCAACATCTATATCCACTGAAGACCAGAGTCTACAATGGCGGAAATGTTGTAAACATGGCATTAAAGGTGAGGATGATAGTCTGAACAATGTAAATAATATAAATACTACCTCATTTCATAAGTATAAACAAATACAAAAATGTGATTACTGTTAGCATTTTTCTTCACTTTAGAAATATTAGGTTTGTGTGGGAAATTTAATTCAAAATTAAAATTACCAAAGACAAAGCTGCTATTCATTTTGAAATATATTATAGAAATGAGAAACTTTTTTTAACTTTAAATTAAAATTTTTACTGAAAAGTAACAAAAAAAAATTGAGATACAGTTATTATAAAAATCTTCCATATAATCTCAAATTTGTTAATCACATTTTGTTTATTTGCCTTTCTTTTTTTTTGTTTTAAATAAAATTTGTATAGGGGAGATAACCATTTTATTTTCCTGTAAATTAGGAATTAAATTATCAGTCGAGACAACATAAATTGTTCTGTATAATCAGATTGTCTTTGTGCTGATTTTGATAAGCTGTTTGTGAGATTTTTAGAACATTTTCTTAAATATAAAGCAATAGAAATTACACAAAATTTAATGAATGAAAAACTGATGGTTGCTGGATATTAAATATATTTCTAATGATAAAATTATTAAAAGTTGCTTGTTCTACACTTGTTTCTTTTGGCAATTGATGACCAAAACTGATTATTCCTTATCCATTCACACTTTCTCTCACTCTTATAAGTGAAGAATACAGAATTCAAACATAAGATTTAGAGGAGTTTTAATCTGGCACATAAGATTAAAAGAAAAAAATAATTTAAAACTTCAAATAATTTTATTTCTAACTTTTAAATATGTCTGTTTTGCATAAGCAAAATATTAAAAAATTATTAGTCAAAGCATCATTACTTGATTCATTTTTTTTTTTCTTAATACAGCATCAAAATCTTTCAGACACTAAAATTCAACGTGTATTTGTATGCTTGGTATTTAAAATTCAAAGTCTAGTCAAGGAAGGAAACTATTCACATCTTTTTAATTATCAAGTGGTCACCAATTTTGGTTTCAGATAGTCAAAGGTGTAAAATGAGCTTTCTTCTAATTTGGAAGCAGATGAAAATTAACCAAAAACAATAGAAAATAGAATCTTATTTTTTCTCTTGACCATTACTATCATCTTGTTTTTCTTTGTTTCACGATAGTCAACAACTTCTGAAAATAAACAGACATAAAATCAGGAACAAGAGAAATCAATTTTGCTTTTTTCATATCAGCCAATCTTTTCTATTCTAAGATGAAAGTAATCATTCCAGTTGGGAATAAAAAAATAAAACGAAAATGTCTATTTGGATTCAAAACAAGAATTATGTACTAAAATAAGTGAAGCTCATATATGCTCCCCATAAATACAGTTGGACATTCAAAGCAAAAACAAAACAAAGAAGTTCTAATCCTAATGAAATAAGCTGATTAATGTAGGAAGTGGAAATCAGGCAAAATATCTTGGCAGTCTATTATTATTATTATTATCATCATCATTCCCAGTGCCATCTACATCATAAGCAAACAATATTTCAGACTCTCCTGATGATATGGGATTATAGAAAGTAATCTTGCTCAAAGGATATTTATAAACAGGTTTTAGTTAATAAAAAGGAAAAAAGTTGTAAACTTGTGGATTATATATATTATGTGGTCTATAGCTATTTTTCTAATCTTAGTTTAGTCTGGTACAGGGCAACAAGAGAGGAATACAAAGTATTACTTAACACAGTATTTTTAAAACAATTCCGTAATAAATTGAAAATATAATGAATTATGCACACACACAAACAAAATGGGATTAACACATATACATCAGGAAAGAAAATATTATGATTTTAAACCTCCACTTCCTTGAGGCCATATCCAAATGTGAAAAGGCTATGGAAGTAAATCCTGAGTGAAGCCTAAATACTGACACACTTTTGGCAGCCAAGCCAGCCCCAAATATAATGCTCTGTATTCTTTTGAATCTTGTTGCCACAGCTGAAAGAAGGGCCATGTGGTTTAGGTTGCTCATGGCCTAAATGGAAACCTACTATACATTTTATGGGTTTAGTCACTTAATTTGTTGGTATTAGTTTATTACTTAGTAACATAAAAATCGATTTCCTATTTTATGTCCAGTAGAATCTTATATTTTTGCAGAGAGGGTGGGGAAGTATATTTTCTTAAGTCATTATTATTATTATTATTATTAGCAGTCTTTTATTTTCTCCTATTATTGCATTAATATGTATTAATTCTGGACACTTATTTTATTACTTAATAACAATGGAAAACCAATCCTCCATGTTATACAAGCAGAATCTTACATAAATGTTAGCTTAATAAGGCCATGAGAAATGGTGACATGTTATGTTAAATGCTTATTTTTATTTTTATTTTTTGTTGTTGTTGTGTACTCTGTGCTTTCATGGTTGACCTTTTAGCCTCTTGGCTTTGTAAACACCTTGGAACAGTCTGCCATGGTATTGCCAACACAAGGGAGACAAGAAACGTAAAGTTACTTTCCAGACAGGAAACTTACACTCAGAGCATTATTATATATGAAGCATTAAACGTTTTTTTACAATGATGTTCATTCTGTACAAGGCCTAAGAGCCACTCAAGGTAGTAGGTTATGGAGTAAGAAGCACAGTTTATAAGGGTATATGGGGAAGATAATGGTTGGCCCTAGACTTGGATAAGTTGAGATTGTAGTGATCATGGAAGCATCCTCTTGGAAGTCATTTCCACAAGACAGCAGCTCATAGGAAAAAGCTGCTTGAGTGGAACATACATGTTTTAGGTTAAGATATTAAGTGCATTTGCAACCAATACCATTATTAATGGTCTTGTTCAAATAAAAGCTTTTAGATGCTGATTTTCAAAGTAATATTTCTCACCATGCGTCAAAAATCAGTATGAACCTAATTACAAAAAAGCAAAACAAATGAAAATAATTTAAAAAGCTCATTTTTAAGACTGGCTGGTTCTACTCACCTGAAAGATTGGTGCAAGATTTTCCTTCTACTTCTACAATTTCCATCACATAACAAGCTTAAGTTAAACTTGTAAATAATTATTCTCATGTCAATTGCAATAGTTTGTATTTTCATAATGGTGTCAGTGATTGATATTTGAGCTCATGTAAACATTCTGATTTTTAAACTTTTTCTCTTTATAAGGTGAGTGCAACACTATCTTCCAACTACTAAATCTTTCATTGCATCTGAAATACGACCAACCAAACCCAGTAAATAATGAGTTACCCATTTTCTTCTGGCTCATTTCAATTACATTTAACTTGAATAAAAAAGAAGTACCAGGGATGAAAGCTTACTAGAACAGATCCAGAACCTTCTCATTCCTTCGAGGAACTCCTCCCAGGTAGACCATACTTTCAGGGTGTGTAGCCATACTCATCATGCTTGGCTAATTGCAAGTTGATGAGGTTATTTAGTTTGGCAGTCTTGAATTCAGAGTTATCCTTCTCCTAAACTGGTTGCCATCCAAGACTATAGGACCCAGTTTGTCTTGCTATTTAACCATATCTAGGGTGGAGAAGAGAGGTATTTATAACTTTCCCAAGGGAATGTAACCAATTTGACTGGAATTTTAGCCCAGCTCTCTGCTTCCTCAGTACAAGAATTCAATAATATTTGACTAATTTAAATAAAGTTTATGCACATTAGAAGTAAGTTCATAAAATGTTTTAGTAGGAAAATTTTATTTGAATTTTATCAACTTAATTAAAGGTTATTTTGTGATCACCAGAATATTTGATAACGAGTTTCTTTTTATTCTAAACAAAACTTTTATCACATTTCTACTGTTGTTTTTTCAGAAACTTTTGTTATTTAAAATTTAAGAAAAAGATAAAAATCATTTTGTATTAATGGAGAATACACATTAATTTGTCAAGTATTATTGATGATCTATGCAATTAAAAAAGTATCAGAGATAAAAGGGTTGCCTTGTAAAACTAACTGGTGAAAGATTTTATATCATTAACAGTTACAACAAAGATCAAAATAATAAGCACTATGTTACTTGTTGACTCTGCACAATAATCATAAATAGTCAAGAAATTACTCTTCAACTAAACAAATTGTGCTCTCTGTGCAATCTTTACTGCCATGGATTGTTAATAACTTCAGATTCTTTATTTGTATTTTAAGCTTTGGGACACAAAAAAATTAATTTGTCATCAAATTATAATCAAAATACAAAAATCTTAACCTTGATAAATTTTAGTGCTCATGGAAGTTTGTCTAATATAAGAAGATGCTTAAAAAAACAAATTTTAATTTCTTCAGATGTGATTGTGGTACAAATGCAGTAAATATTCTTTCAAACTAGTCACTCAGTTAAGTGCCATGCATGATAGACGCTTGGGTGATAATGTCTCGAAAGAGACTACTTCACTAACTGGGCAGAAAATTTTTCTGCTGTAGGTTGCCATTTCTTTCTGCAGTAGATTGGTTGTCAATGAAGGCTACAGAGTCCAATCTGTCCTGTTACTTGACCCATAGCTGGAGGAATGAGATGGATTAATACCTTTCTCAAAGGTATTTTTGCATAAGTGGATGCAACGAATTCAACTGAAATTCAAACACAACCCTCCGATTTCTCAAGTTGAAATTTCAGTTAAATTTGTTGCATTCACTTACATGCAAATACCTTTTTGCTAAAAAAGATCAGAGTTAGGAACAATATCTTTGTTACAAAAGTGTGTAGCTTTCAAAATTACAGAACAAACATTGATGTAATACTTGTTCCAAGCAACAGCAACAAACTGCAAAGTTGACAAATCACTCAGGTATTGAGGTTATCATATTAAAAACTAAAAGGATGATAATTTTTGCAAAAGAAGTTAATAGATCAAAGATTGTAATTTACTTGCTTCTCTGACAGCTGCAATCTCTAAGAATTTAAATGTAAAGTCAATAGTCATCTCCTATCTAAGCTGCATCTTCTCTCTCATGCTCTTTTCTCCATCCACTCCACTCTCATCAGTAGTCTCATCCTTCTTGTACCCACTTCCAGACACCCCCTATAACCTGTCACTCTTTCTCATAACTTTCTTCCTATGTAACCCCCTGCAAAACAGTGGGAGTAAAATGCCTTGCTTAGGTCAATATGATTATAAAAAATAAAAAACAAGTTCAAGACTATTAAAGCTTTATGATAGTAGATTCTTTAAGTTACTTAAAAAAAGAAAGACAGCCACATAAAATGACTCCACGGCAGAATCAGATGTTTCAAAGATTCTCTCCATGGTGGACTATATTAGTAGTGGACACTGTACATGAGATAACCAAAGAATTTGATGTAAAAGTGTATTGTTAGACAGTATTGTCTTGTTTATACAATTTTATGACTGCATGTTTATCCTACAAACATAATAAGAAAAAGCAGAAAGCTAGACTAGACTTAGCAAATGAGCACATTATCTAGACTGATGAAAAGTAGCCAAGAGTATTCAGTAATTAAAATATGTCAAACTGTATAAAGGTGTGAGATTCCTAAATGTGTGAAAAATCAATTCTGACAGTTGTGTATTGGCATAGGCTGGTATGTTCTCTGGAACTGTTGTTGACTCGCTCGTTTGGTTACTTGACTAAGTAAATGTAGCAATGTATAAGAATAATATTGAATAGCATGTTGTTCTTTCTCTGGGAGTAGCTCTTGTCTCTGTATTCATCTTAATACAAGATAATAACCTTTTTCATCCTGCAAAAATAGTAAAACAATTCTTCGAGGCTGGAAACACTTGGGTTTTTGATGGCATGGCCTGTCCAAATTTCAATCTAGTTGATAATCTTTAGAAGATCATATCTGGACAATGTGACAAATTAGTGATATGATTAGAGATATACAGAAGTAATTAAAAGCCATAGTCTGTGCACATGTTAGTACATTCTATTAAGTAAATAATGTTAATTTACATGTGTACTTATTTTGTTCTTTAATTTTGAATGGTATGGTTCACTTTTTTGTAATAAAGCCTTGGTTCTTTTTATAATGTAAACTGATAGAATATTTACTTCAAGAAATAAAGAATATTTACTTCATTTTTACTCAAATCAAATCAGGAGAATTAGAAAGTTTTCATTTTTAAAGTTTCTCATTTTTTACAATGATATTCACTCTGTACAAAGCCCAGGAGCCACACTTATTAGAGTAAAGAGTGCAGTTTATGGAGATATGTAGGGAAAATAATGGTTAACTTTTGACTTGAACAGGTTAAGATTGTTGGGATTGAGGAAGCAACTTCTTGGGAGTTAGTTACACAAAACAGTGATTCATGGTAAGAAGCTGTTCTGGTGGAACTTACATCTCACTAATTAAATACAGACGGAATAAAGATGGTTTGCTACAATGTGCATGGTATAGCAGGTTTTAACCATGAAGTTTAGAACTAGTAGAACCAAGGAATGTAGTTTACCTGAACACTTTTCATGGAAATAGCAACAAAGCAGTGAGAGGCTTGAAACAATTCATCTGTAGGAAAGGGGTTGTAAAGTAGAAAATAATTTGTTGCTCACAACAAGATATGGACAATATTTGTATAAATAGGATTTGGAAATAAGCCTCATTAGAAAATATGAGAAAACACAAAATAAAATCTGCAACACTAAGTTGTCTCGATCATTTAATACGTGTTTAATATATATATATATATATATATATATATATAGTATTAGAAGTGGGTTAGTGACTATGAATTCACAGCACTAACTCCTATATATCAGTGTGTCCAAAAATTAGCATATTCTAGAGACATTGATATTTTTTGTTAAGGAAAACATTTTCCTGCAAGTTGTAATATCTGAAATGTTTCTAGAATGGCTGAAATAAAATAAATTCTGTCTCATAAATCAACTTTCAGATTTACTATTCAAAGTTTACATTTTTTTAACATTCATATGAAATTATTTTGATTTTAAATCCAATATAAGAAATCAGTCCTTCCTTTTTTTTTCTTGCTAGTAGCACAACTCATTTCATGGATAACGCAATCTTCAATTTATAGCTCTATTGTATTACATTGAACACTATTTTATTAACAGCACTCAATGTATGATATTATATAATATTAATAATGAATCTAGAAATTATTTTAGCCTGAGAAATACATAATAATATTTAATTTATAAATAAAGTGTCATAGAAGATTAACAAAAGAACAAAATAGAACCACTATATCAGCAGTTTTTGAACTTAGATCTTGTTTCGTTTCTTAAAGCACTTTATCGTTTATTTTTGATACATTTGAATTGCCAACATTCTTACCTGTAGTAAAACTTACAAATTGTTTTCTTTGGGGGGGGGGGTTTGACTATTTAACTGGAACTTTGGAAAGTGAAATTACAAGTGGTAGCAACCACTATATGATAAGAAATGGGCATTTGTTTAAAAAGATAATTAGAAAAAGGCTGAGGGATGTAAAAGCATGTTGTGCTTTCCAGCATTCCCCTTCTCGGATACACTTGAGTTGTACCGAATAACAGACAAATTTATACTGTTCAGAAGACAGGGATGTCTACTCAAACATGTGTATGCATTAAAAATATTTAAATTAATGATAATAGTGACACATATAGAATTTGAAATATGCACCTCATAATTGCATAATGCTTGAAACTGAGTCAGACCATAGATGTAAGATAATATATATATATATATATATATATATAGTTTGAAATTATGTTTTCTTTAATAAACTAGGTACATATTATGTGGTGGTGTGAATACAGAATATATTTATAAGATAAAGTTACCATGTGATTTTCATCTTCTGCTTTTGATAAAAATGGCAGAGCTCAAGGTATTGCCCTGAATATTTCCAAAGCATTTTGCAGCACGTTGACCTTCTGTGCAAGCTACAGGGCCATGGTATATCTGGATGCTTGTTTGACTTAATCAAATCATTCCTATTGAATCACATAATGAAGGTCATATTAAACAGGCATGCTTTTAGATCGTATTATACAAAGGCAGGTGTCCCCCAAGTGCTCTATCTTAGGCTTACACCTTTTCTGATCTTCATCAACAAAGATCCCAAGTAGGCATTTGATGACACCATTTACTCTCACCTCATGAAGAAATCTGCTGATGCTGACAAAACAACTCTCTTTACTGCTCTCGAAAAGGATCTCCAGTCAATGGTGGACCGGGGTAAGAAATGACTTGTAAATTTTAATGCTTTCAAAACAAAGCTGCTATCCTTTAACCATCATAAACAATCTTTCCTACCCACTATCAGCATGGATCATACTAATCTCCCTAAACGCAATACACTGCACCTCCTCAGCTTTACTCTCTCAGCTGACCTTAAGTGGAACAACTACATTGAATTATTAGCTAAATCTACTGCTTGGACAGTCGGGTCCCTGTTTCAGGCCAGGAAATTTTTCTCTTTTGAATCCGTCATGCACTTATACAAATCTACCCTCTGCCCGTGTATTGAATACTGCTATCATATCTGGTCAGGCACCCCTGCTATTCATTTTGGGGTTCTCAACAAAATCGAAAAGGGAATCTGCAATGTAGTCAATCCCGACCTGGCAGCTTGACTCCAGTCTATCTCTCACTGAGATGTGGCTTCCCACTGTCTCTTATACAAATATTTTAACAGATTCTGCTCCAACAAGCTTAGCTCCTTGGTCCCCCTCTGCACTAATTTACTCAAGCTACTAGACTATCATCAAGGTCTCACCCTTTTACTGTGAAAACAATCAAGTGTAACCACAACTTCTGCACTATCAGCTTCTTTTCTCACACTTCTTGCCTGTGGAACTCCCTGCCATATTCTGATAGCTACAATCTGCAAGAGTTTAAATACAATGTCAACCATCATCTCTTATCTCCTGGGCTTACATCTGTTTTCTCACTTTACACTTTCCCCTCACACAGCTCTTTTTACACTAATGTTCCCATCCTTCTCTTACCCATTCTCCAACACTTACTGTGACCTGTTTTATCTAACCCCCTGTGCACCAGTGGCAGTACTGCCTTGCTTGGGGTGAGACAATTATAAAAAAAACAAAAAAAAAAACACTTTTTATTAGAAATATTTCCAGTGATTTATTTTATGTGAGATTGTAGCAAGGAATTGAGTAGCAACTGAACTTTTCATTAAAAACATGGGCACCTGCATGTTTATTGTTCTTTTTTTTGTTATTGTTTTGTTTTTTTTCTGACAAAAATGTTAAAGCTTGTGTGAGTAGCAGAGCTGATTTCCGTGTGTTAGCCTAAATCACATGCAAATCACTTTTTCTTTTTCTTTTTTTTTTTTTTTTTTTTTTAACCAAATCAACCAAACAAGATATTTGGAGTAAAAGAAAATGAGAAGACTTTAGAAGAAATCAGAAACCCAATCCTAAACTATACCTATTCAAAAAATTGGGGAGGAGTGTGAACTGGACATTAAACAAACTAATCTATTTCATAGTTGATAAAAATACAAAATTTAGGAAGCAAATTTTTTCATAGCCAGCATTATGCTGTTATATTACTTAGAGACACTAAAGAAAGACTGAGGTTTGGAAGCATACTGAACACTATTACAAATTACTAGAGCGTTGCCTACTTTCATTAATGAGACTGAGTTTTGGGTTCTCTTTTAGCCGACATTTATTCACATTGAAACAGTTCTATCAGTATTGCATCTACTTCATTTTTAATGTTTCATTACAAATATTGAGGGTATCAATATTGCTGATATGTTCTGTATTGAGAGGAGACTATATAAACTTCAATTCATAAGACCAAAAATGAAAAATCTTCAGAGAACAAATATTCTACTGTTTAGTGAGCTGTCCGCTGACTTGTATAACAGAGGTATGAAAAAAACTGTTATGAAAATAATTTTCAACAGACAAATCTTTCACATGATACTATTCTATGTGAATAAAACCTCAAAACCAAATGTCAGAACAGGCAACATTGGAAAACCAATTTCCTCTTATTATTATAAATTTTCCTGTCGGTTGTCTATTTGACCACACTTGCCTTTTTCATATAGAACTCATCAACCATTAGATGTTCTGCAACAGATGTGAAATGATAACAGCTCCAATCTCATTCCCAAGCAAGATTTTCACTCAGTACTGTTCACGATTAAAGTTTATGTCGATAGAAGATGCACAAACCTAAGTGATTCCAGATGTTTCTTCACTATTATTATAAATATAATATATCAGTCATATAAACAGATCTTATTAATATATCTCTGCAAAATTATATTATCTAATCTTGTAGATAAACTAAAACAAAGTCTAATATACAATGGAACTCACAAAACAGAACCAAATAATACTATCTTTCATCCATGTTGTACTGGACTAAAAGTAGCATAAAACTGAGTGTCCATCAGAAATCAAATAATCACATAAATTTCTATTCCCACCAGAACAAAATAAAATTTGCAATCAAGACTGAATTCTATTTAGGAGAACTTCGAAATTGTAACCTTCAATATTGATGTGAAGAGGAAACACGCATTAAAAATATTTCAAAATAGAAGAGAAACAAACCCAACAAATCAAAATGTATTATTCTGGCTACTAACTCTATCAACTACAAGTGAAATGATAAGCTTTACATAAAACTTGTTAAAACAGCTTCTAAAACAATACAAGAGTTAATTAATACAAAATAGTAATAAGCTAAAACTTGAAGGGGAAATTTACTGTACTACTACAACTCAGTTTTTCTTCCCTGTCTTCCCTGTGTTTGAGAGTTGGAAGTTTGATCCATTGCCTGCTCAGGTTTGAGGCCGGTGCTTTTCAGATCCTCATTGATGCAGTCAGTCCATCTTTTCCGTGGGCAACCTCGAGGGTAGGAGCCTGGGATGACAATGCTCTCAAATTTTCTAGGCCACACATCTTGGTCTATGCGCTGAAGGTGGTCATACCAGCGCAGTCTGTTCCACCAAAGAACCTCCTCCACACTAGCCAGACTCAGTCTAGACCTCAATGAATGTAAGGGGTCCCTGTCAGAGAGTTTTGAGGCACAGATTCAGTGGATCATGGCGTGATCACTATGGGATAATCTGACTATATCCTCAGCCGTAACAGGCCATGTCTCACTAGCGTGGAGAAGGACGCACCTCACACACAAATTGTAAACATGGCC